>JALAJA010000694.1:0-27525 GCA_023376005.1 Doryteuthis pealeii | reverse complement strand
GCGATATTATAATGTGTGTAGTGCAAATCAATTAATTCAGAACATTTATCATTTTTGTCTAAAATTAAAAAAATTGTTCGCGTAAAAAAATGAGATGTAAAAATTATGCATTTTTTGCTTTATTTTGAAATTGCGTATATGCTGTGACTGATATTATATATGTTATTATACAGTATATATGGCATGCAGATATCTACAGTCCCATTGAGAAAGCGGTATACATTGAACAATTGGTTTGTATAGATAAAGAAAACATTTTTCAGCTTGGCAAAATAATTAAATGATTGCCATTAATTGTTGATAATGTTCATTGCTTTCGTGCGAGTTTTTTTCACATTTTTCAATCTTTTGTAGTAGTAGAGAGTAGTAGTATAGAGTAGTAGTAATAATAATAATAGTAATAATCAGAAGTTCTTGTTGCTTAAAGTAAATATCTCCACAAGAAATGTTTTACATTGTCAGTCATTTCTCTCTCTCTTGCTTTTTTCTCAAATGTTTTGCCAAATGTTTTTTCGGCTTCTAATCCGATGAACCCATGGACTTTTGCTCCTCGCTCATTGATCGACGTTCCTGAGACGAAGTAGTAGTATAGTAGTTATTCCTGAAATGTAAATTGTTTAGCTTGTCAGAGAAGGGAGCTTTCATTCAATCTTCGCAAAATACGAAACATGAGCTTATTAATATGATATAAGATATGATAATTACATGATAGGGGCGTTAGTAAGAGACAAAATGGTAAGTTGAGAGGATAGATCAGTAAGTAAAAAGAGATTGACAAAGAGAAAGAGTAGCGTGCACAAATTTATCCAAAAGAAATGGCAGAAATCATGCAAAAACTTTGATTGGTTTTAAGATATATGCAAGAAATATAAAAGATAAAGCCGTTTCTATTGTGAAAGCCAATTGGCGAATAACTAATAGTATAATCAATGAATATAATATATATAATATATACATATATATAACATTTATAAACATATATATATAATACATATATAATGTATATGTATAGTATTATATATATATTATATATAATATATAATATATAAATATAATATAAATATAACGAGTTTCTAAGTACATTAGCTTAAGATAAATTGTCTCCATATAATAATAATATATTGATAATAATGATAATAATAGTAATAAATGAATATATAAATATATACACATAGAACTAGGTTAAATTGTTTCTAACAAAGATTGAATTAAACAGATATATCGATTTCAATTTGAATTATCAAAAGATCAATAGAGTAACGAATAAAGGTTTACAATAAGTTATAGTTAATTGTTTCGTTTGTTTCAGAAATATCACACCGAGAGACAGAGATAGAAAGAGAAAGGGTTAATAAAAGTTTCTCTTTAAAACAGAAATAGACTTTTTAGAAGGCCAGGATCTCCGATGTAGTTATCTGAAGAATGATTAGTTTTTAGTATTCTTTCTGCAATTTTTATCTCTCATTGGTCAGAAAAAAGAAAATTCTAAATCTGCACATACGGACAATAATTCTAATGTCTCACATAATACACTACACACGCACAAACCACTCACGCATCACACACACACAACAAAAAAACACACACATGCACACACACACGGACAATATACGACATATATTAATATGTGTGTATGTGTGTTGCCTATGTGTAGTGTATGTGTCATACATACATAGTATGACATAATATGCATACTGACGCACGCGGTGTATAACAGAACACGCATAATAAGCACATATACTTCATATAGTATGAGTACCCAAACACGCACTACAGACAAATATATATACATAAACTATGTATACATATGCTTATATACATGTATAAAATTAGATACGTTTTATCATTCCATATTATATATAAATATTAAATTAATGCAGTTCACATATGTAGTACATTAATTCATATCAATGTAATATGTATATATATATATCTAATGTTTGCATGTTTGTATACCACACATGTAGTTAACATGATATTATTATATGATGATATATGCATGCCTCTGCGTGTCTCTCTGACTTATTATTCAGACGTACACTCGATGATTGTGATTTACCACGACTCTACATGGATAGGTAGACATTTTTGTTGTTTCTATACGCACCACCTGTGCTTTCTAGCGCCCTCCGACCTGGTCAGTATCGTAGACAGCACCTCTGCCTCGTTAGGGTCTGGCTCCGACAAACTGTTCCACTATCTGCTTCATCCCAATTCTGTTGGCATAAACAACAATCAAAGGAAAAAAAAATAATAGAAAAAAAATACTCTATTATCCCATGTTGCGCAGTTAGTATCATTATTGTATTTGTTCGTCGCGTTAAGTATTTCTTCCTTCCTTCCTTTCTTTCACTTCGTTCTCTATCTCTCCAGAGTATGAGGAAAAAACACTTAAATACCTGGATTACCTGTGCTTACCGACAGACGTTAGAATCTGTGTCCATTTCTGTAGTTGTTCTCCACTTTATATGTGCATTCTTACCTTTTCTGGGTTTTATTTTACCTGTAGCACATTTTTACATTTTTTTTCATTTACCTGTTTGGTTCCTCTTCCTCGTCAAGAAACTTGGAAATATATATGCATTCATATTTATTACAATAAGTAAGTACTAAAATCTAAAATAAAGAAAACCTACAAGCGTTGTAGTCTAAATCAATGTAGCAGTGGATACGAGAATAAACACACAAGTGTAGTAAACAAAATGTAATATATTGTGTGTGTAGGATGTTTCATGCCTGTCTGTTTATAATATATACTTTATATATATATTATATATATTATATATGTGTGTGGTTGTTGCGTGTGGTGGTGTGTGGTTTATATATGTGTGTGTATGTACGCGTTCATGCTGCATGATTAGGGATGTTGTTGTGTAGTGTCCTTGTGCATGCGTGGTATGTTCTATTATAAAGTTCAAGTTGTTTCTAACCTTAAAGATATACTATTTAGAAAGTGCCTAACTTATACCTTACATTTGTAAATACTTCAAGTGGATATACAAAGACATATAAATCCATATGCCCTAAATAGTTATTGGTAATCGAAATTCATGTCGGCTTTAACTTATATACTACAAAAAACTACAATATCTTTAATTTCCTGATGTACGATTATAC
This sequence comes from Doryteuthis pealeii, assembly GCA_023376005.1. NCBI lineage: Eukaryota > Metazoa > Mollusca > Cephalopoda > Myopsida > Loliginidae > Doryteuthis > Doryteuthis pealeii. Next base: position 24,408 of record JALAJA010000694.1, on the reverse strand, counting down.
ACGTTTCTTGTTGAGTAATTATGGTTTTAAAAAAAAGCAGATTCTTTTAAATAGGCTTTGGAACAATTAAACTTCTTGCCTTTACTCTGCATGCTATTTAAGCTAGATTTCATCATAATCATCTATAAATAACTGATTATTTTACTATATGGAATTTTCTAAATATTTTAATAGAATTAAATAATAATTTCAGTCATACGCTTGGAATTAAACCATGTAATTTATAATGTAAATTCATATACCTGTGTGTCTAAAAAATGGTTGTATCTTTATAAGCCCCAAATCTGTAAATAAGCATGTGAATGAAAAACACTTTCCATAACTTAAGACATTCGAAGCGTAAAGACAGAAAGAAAACATGAAAACGTGCAATAATCAAAGTAATTCATATAAAAAAATAATATAAATCTAAATGTTGATTTCCTTCTATTTGGCTTTTCTTGTAGAAATAGAACTTATAAACCTTTTTTTTTTCTCTCGGTAAAGAAAATGAACGATTTAAAGATCGACAAGTTATGAGCAAAGTAGAAATGAATCTCTGTATTGAATTGATGATAGAAAATCTTCAAGCAATTTATGTGCGCATAAGTGTATGTTTGTTTGTATGTGTATTTTTGTACGGTGAATACATATGAGCAAGATCATATATGCATGCGTACATAAGCATATACATAAATGTATATATACAAAGTATGTAAATAATACATACACCTATATATATTACATAGTAATGTGTTGGTGTGTGTATGTGTGTGCGTACAAAATAAAGATTGATATATTAATGTGCACAACTTATCATTATTACTGTATAATCATAATCATTATCAATAGGCTTATGGTCAAGTCCGTTGAAAGCACGGATACTGCTAGTCACAAAGTTAAGCTGTGATGAGCCTGTTTCAATACTTAATAGATTATGATTTAAGCAACAGAGTACTGTAAGAAACCGAATATCAAATGAATTGATTCGGCATTAAATGATCCGAAAACGGTTGATATGCCGTAAAACAAAAAATAGCCAACTGATAATCATTATCAATATCATGTCGTCGCTCAGTATTATCGTAATATGAATTGAGTCCATCAAGTAACTGAATCTATTTATTTTCAATTATATCAAACAAGCATTTCTACTGATTCAATCGTTGGAATTTTCTTCAAAATAGCTTATACTTTAATACAAGCCTTTATTTACTGGTCACAACGGCTGTAAAAAGATACAGGCGAATTATTTCAAATATTCAGTTGAAACGTAAATATGACAATTTACATCTGATCTTTTTTTTCTTTTGTAATTTGAATTCGAATTTGTTAATGAACATCCATTCATAAATTATGATTTTCAGTGACTTTTTGTCCTCATTTTGTGTTAAATATATTTACCTGAAATAATATATCTGCTCGGTCTTTAATGCCTAATTAAATATAAAACCATTTCACAGGATTATATGTAAATATAGGCAAAATAAAAAATTTTACTGTTGAATTTCTTAGTGAATTCCCTGAAACAGAAATTTTGATTTCACAGAATTTGCATCTTAACAACAAATTATCTAACTAGATTACCTCGTCCTATCAACTACAATTACTATCAACATATAATAAATCTTCATATCTATATTGAGTATAACCTTAATTTAATAGTATTTCATGATGAATTATTATTATGTGATAATACCATGAAGAAGAAAATATATTTGTGTCTAAATTCTAGGGACAAACATAAAACGAAGCATTTCAGACGGTGACTTAATGTCTTCACGCATAATGAATTCTAATCATTAGCTTAATCTTTACTAGGTTGTAGTAAGCCGTGATTTTATCATCTCATGAGATATTTTGTAATGTCTACAAACTAATTGTAAATAAGACTTAGCTAGGCCGAGCTAAAGCCTTCAAACTATTGAGATGTCTCAATTAAAGTTGTTTAATACAATGATCTATACCACTAAGAAGTGCGCCAAAAGAAGGAAATCAGCAAAAACATGGGAATATTGACTTTGTGCAAAATGTTTGTGCTTTTTATCATAAACATCAGTTTTGAAATTTACAGTTTATAATAACTGGAATCTGATACTACGAATAATGATACTGATTTAATTTAGCCTTAAATGGAAAATATTTTATTCATGAAAAATATTGTTGTTAAGATTTAAGATTATTCTTATCCCTTTAGGTTTTATCTATTTATTCATTTATTGCAACTTATAGAAAGTGATATTTACTAAGTTTAAAGAATACAAGGCAAAGTTTGAACAAATAATTACTAAACTTCTGTATTGTTAAGTTTAACCATTTGCCAATATTCTCATAAATTAGTATTATAAATGCACGTATCATTCAAGATTGTAAATCAAATAATTTCCTATCATGATTTTCGATACCGGAGAATACAGAGTTTTTGTGCAATAATTACATAATATATTAAGATTTTTATTCATTTATAGTAAGTTAGTAAAAAGACAAGAATAAAATTTAAAACCGTCATATCCTTAGCATAAGAATTTTACTTATGTTCTTTAATAAATGAATCAGAAACCAGCAAATGGTATTAAGAAATAAAGTGCAAAATTATCTTTCTTGAGGGGAGAAAGTGAAGTGAAAGGTTTGTAACTTAGTAATCATCAACTTGTAGCCTCGCGTGTTTCCAACATCTACGTTATATAACTGATACATACGAATACAGCACAAAAGTCGCAGCACCAAAATTGAAAAAAATCACAACCAAAAAGAAACTAAACATAGAATGGGATTATTCTTTTTCTTAAGTTAAAAATGCGTTTTTTTCCTTGAGGTAAAGATGAAGCTTGTATGTCAATTCTATTGATGTGCGATAACATTGCGCCTATCCTGTTGTGATGATGTAAGTGCACGGCAAAAAGCAAGTAAGAAACAAAAAAAAGCAATATACTTGACACAGAAAGAGAAAAATAAAAGAAACGAGAAACTGTTGGAAATTTCGAGGAATTAACGAAGCATTTTTGCAGACATGTGCAAGCAAGAGCAAAAATGGAGAAAAACAGATAGCCATTGCAACATAATTTCTTAATTTGTTTTTTTTTTGTTTTTTTCTGTACTTAGACACTGAAAGCAGGATGCATTTCCAATAGTTTTAACATACACCCTCCCCTCTGATCTCCTACTTGGATATTTTTGACGATTCGATCATTTCGCGATTTCTTGGCACCTGAAGATAAGAACGTTTTAGTAAAGACGTCTGTTTGGCTGGAGAAGATGTTGGCAGCAGAAATCATTCAATCTTGACTCTTTTGAGCTTCTTTTATCTTTTCTAAAAAATTCTTTTCAAAATTCGATTCAATAGATTTCAATGAAAAGATTCTCAGCATCGTAGAATTTTTCTTTATCGCTTTGTTCGCTGCTTCTATCCATCAACAAAATCTTCCACCATCTCACCATTGGCTATAGCGCTAAATAGGCTGACTTGTCAAAACCTCAACACTGGCGTTGCTATTTTCACGCCCCAGCAACATGATATTCGGTCAGCTTCAGTGACAGTCGATGAATCACGAACATTGAAATTATTAATATTCTATCATTGTCATATGAGATACCTAAAGTATTCAGCAGAAAATTTGTCGAATTAAAAGAAGCCATGAGTCAATTACTTCAAGATTAGCGTCACTAAACAGCTGTCTTTATAGAAGTTATCGGGGCTTTGTAGATACAATGGTATAGATGACCTGGACGATTTTCTTGATTCGGTTTTTCAGATGATAATAGGAATTTGGCGGTTCTGATTTATTAGGACTGTCTGATTTTCTGACTCGGTTTCTTCGGAGGCACTATTGATTAAGAGATTCAGATGTTAGAAGGGATTTCTTTCTGACGCTGCTTTTCTGAAGATTCGATGTCGCACGGAATATAGTTGATTTTGTCAGATGAAACTGGAGATTTAGCATGTTCAGATAATACAGGGACTTAGTAGATATTTCATAATAGATGTTTCTGAAGGAAACTGGGAACCTAGCACTTTTTAATGTTAGAAGCGACTTACCATAATTTTTCAACTCAGCTTCCTTGATAGGTACAGGTAACTTAGCGGGTATCGGATGTACAGGAGACTTAGTGGATTTTTCAGATTCGGATTTTCGGAAGATAGAGGAGATTTAACAGGATCGGCTGACAGGGGATCTAGCGGGATTTTCAAGACTCTGCTTTTTCGAAAGACTGGGACTTAGCGTGTTCAGATTTACAGGAGACTTAGCAGATTTTTCAGAGCTAGGCTTTCGGGATGAGTTATGGAGACTTAGCGTATTCGATGTTACAGGAGACTTAGCCAGATTTCGGGTAGACATTTCGGAAATACTGGGGACTTAGCGGATTTTTCTGATTCAGCTTTTCGGAAGGTACTGGAGGACTTAGCGGTTCTGATGTATCAGGAGACTTAGCAGATTTTTCAGAGTAGGCTTTTCGGAATTACTGCGGGACTTAGCGGTATTGTTTCTGATTCAGTTTCTGAAGTACTGGGGACTTAGCATGTTCGGATGATACAGGAGACCCTTAGCAGATTTTTTCTGATTCAGCTTTTTCGAAAGATATTGGGAGATTTAGCGGGTTCGATGTACCGGAGACTTAGCGGATTTGCTGATTCAGCTTTATTCAGAGTACTGGGAACTTAGCAGATTCGGATGTTACTGGAGGACTAGCCAGATTTTTTAGAGTAGGCTTTTTCGGAATATATTGGGGACTTAGCGGATTTTTCTGACACAGTTCTTTCGGAAGGTACTGGGACTTAGCGGATTCGGATGTTACAGGAGACTGAGCAGATTTTCTGATTCGGCTTCTTTCGAAGAATGGGACTGGCGGGTTCGATTACAGGAGAATAGCAGATTTCAGTATAGGCCTTTTCAGATGTTACTGGGGACTTACGCGGATTTTTCTGACTCAGTTCTTTCGGGGGTGCTGCAGACATGGCGAGTTCGGATGTTACTGGAGATATGGCCAGATTTTCAGAGTAGGCTTTTTCGATGTTCTAGGACTTGGCGTTTTCGGTTGTTACGGGAGATTTAGCAGATTTTTCTGACGCAGTTCTTTCAGAAGGTACAGGGCTTAAGCAAGATTTTCGGATTCAGGTTTATCGGAAGGTACTGAGGATTAGTGATTTTCTGATCTCAGTTCCTACTTGAAGGCACTGGGGACATAGCGGGTTCACGTGTTACAGGGGACCTAGCAGATGTCAGATCGGCTTATCAGAAAATATTTGGGATTTAACGGATTCGGGTGTTATGGGAGACTTGGCGGATTTTTCAGACTCAGCTTTTCGGATGGTACAAGAGACTAGCAGATTTTCTGACTCAGATTTCTGAAGGTACGGGACTTAGCGTTTCTGAAGATACAGAGACGTAGCGGATTTTTCGGATTCTGCTTTTCTGAAGGTACAGGGGACCTAGAGATTTTTTCTGACTCAGATTTATGAAGGTACTGGGACTTTAGCATGTTCGGATGATTACCAGAGACGTAGCGGATTTTTCTGATCAGCTTTTTCTGATCAGCTTTTCTGAAGGTACAGGGGACCTAGCAGATTTGTCTGACTCAGATTACTGAGGTACTGGGACTTAGCGTGTCTGAAGTTACAGGAGACGTAGCGGATTTTTCTGATTCAGCTTTTCTGAAGGTACAGAACCTAGCAGATTTCTGACTCAATTTTACTGAAGTACTGGGACTTAGCGTGTTCTGAAGTTACAGGAGACGTAGCGGATTTTTCTGATTCAGCTTTTTCTTGATTCCAGCTTTCTGATTCAGCTTTTTCTGATTCAGCTTTTTTGAAGTACAGGGGACTAGCAGATTTTTCTGACCAGTTTTACTGAAGGTATGGGGACTTAGCGTGTCCGGATGATACAGGAGACGTAGCGGATTTTCTGATTCAGCTTTTCTGATTCACTTTTTCTGAAAGTAACAGGGACCTAGCAATTTTCTGACTCAGATTTTACTGAAGTACTGGGACTTAGCGTGTCTGAAGTTACAGGAACGTAGCGGATTTTTCTGATTCAGCTTTTCTGATCAGCTTTTCGGACAGACAGGGTGACCTAGTAGATATTTTCGACTCAGTTTTTACTGAAGGTCAGGGACTTAGCGTGTTCGGAGGATACAGGACGTAGCGGATTTTTCTGATCAGCTTTTTCGGAAGTACAGGGAACGTAGCAGATATTTTTCTGACTCAGATTTTACTGAAAGTATGGGACTTAGCGTGTTCCGGATGAGTACAGGAGACGTAGCGGATTTTTCTGATTCAGCCTTTTTCTTATTCACTTTTTCGGAGGCCACAGGACCTAGCAGATTTTTTCTGACTTCAGATTACTGAAGGTACTGGGACTTTAGCGTGTTCTGAAGTTACAGGAGACGTAGCGGATTTTTCTTGATTCAGCTTTTTTCTGATCAGTTTTTCTGAGGTACAGGGACTAGCAATTTTTCTGACTCAATTTGTACTGAAGACTGGGACTTAGCATGTTCGGATGATACAGGAGACGTAGCGGATTTTCTATTCAGCTTTTTCTGATTCGGCTTTTTCGGAAGTGACAGGACCTAGCAGACCTTTCTGACTCAGATTTACTGAAGTACTGGCTTAGCGTGTTCGGAGATACAGGAGACGTAGCGGATTTGTTCTGATTCAGCTTTTTCTGATTACTTTTCTGAAGTACAGGGGACCTAGCAGATTTTTTCTGACTCAGATTTACTTGAAGTACTGGGGACTTAGGGTGTTCTGAAAAGTTACAGGAGCGTAGCGGATTTTTCTGATTCAGCTTCTGATTCAGCTTTTCTGATTTCACTTCTTTCTGAAGGCAGGACCTAGCAGATTTTTCTGACTCAGATTTTATTGAGGGTACTGACTTAGCGTGTCTGAAGATACAGGAGACGTAGCAAGATTTTTTCTGATTCACTTTTTCTGATTCAGCTTTTTCTGATTCAGCTTTTTTCGGAATACAGGACCTCAGCAAATTCTGACTCAGATTTATGAAGGTACTGACTTAGCGTTCGGAGGATACAGGAGACGTAGCGGATTTTTCTGATTCAGCTTTTTCTGATTCAGCTTTTTCGGAAGGACGGGGACCTAGCAGATGAGAGGTTTTTCTGACTCAGATTTTACTGAAGGCTACTGGGGCTTAGCGTGTTCGGAGGATACAGGAGACGTAGCGGAATTTCTGATTCAGCTTTTTCTGATTTCAGCTTTTTCTGATTCAGCTTTTTCGGAAGGTACAGGGACCTAGCAGATTTTTTGACTCAGATTTACTGAAAGGTACTGGGGACTTAGCTGTTCGAGGATACAGAGACGTAGCGATCTTTCTGATCAGCTTTTTCTGATTCAGCTTTTTCGGAAGGTACGGGGACCTAAGCAGATTTTTCTGATCAGATTTTTCGAAGTACTAGGGACTTAGCATGTTCGGATGATAGCAGAGACGTTAAGCGATTTTTATTCAGCTTTTTGATTCAGCTTTTCTGAAGTACAGGGCCTAGCATTTCGGATGATAAGGAGACGTGCAGATTTACTATCAGCTTTTTTCTAAGTACAGGGACCTGCAGAATTTTCTGATTCAGCTTTTCTGAAGTACAGGACTAGCATGTTCGATGATACAGGGACGTGGCAGATACTGATCAGCTTTTCGGAAGTACAGGGGACCTAGCAGATTTTTCTGATCAGCTTTTTCTGAAGTACAGTGGACTAGCATTTCGGATATACAGGAGAGTGGCAATTTGTACTGATTAGCTTTTTTCTGAGTAGCAGGGACCTAGCAGATTTTTTTGATTCAGATTTTACTGAAGTCTGGGACTTAGCGTTCTGAAGTTACAGGAGACGTAGGGATTTTCTGATCAGCTTTTCTGATGTCAGCTGTTTTCTGAAGTACAGGGACCTAGCGATTTCTGACTCAGATTTTACTGAAGGTACTGGGGAACTTAGCGGTTCGGATGATACTCAGGGAGACGTAGCAGATTTTCTGATTCAGCTTTTTCTGATCAGCTGTTTTCTGAAGGTACCAGGGACTAGCAGATGTTTCTGACTCAGATTTTATTGAGGTACTGGGACTTAGCGTGTTTGAAGATACAGGAGACGTAGCAGATTTTTCTGATTCAGCTTTTTCTGATTCAGCCTTTTTCTGATTCAGCTTTTTTCGAAGGTACAGGGGACCTAGCAGATTTTTCGACCAGATTTTACTGAAGGTACTGGGACTTAGCGTGTTCGGATGACAGGAGACGTAGCAGATTTTTCGATTCAGCTTTTTCTGGATTTCAGCTTTTCCTGAAGGACAGGGACCTATCAGATTTTCTGACTTCAGATTTATTGAGGTTATGGCGACTTAGCGGTTCTGAAGATAAGGAACGGACAGTTTTCTTGATTCAGTTTCTGATCAGCTTTTCTGATCAGCTTTTCTGAAGGTACAAGGACTAGCAGATTTTTCTGAATCAGAATAAATCGCTACGTCTCCTGTATCATCCGAACACTCTAAGTCCCCAGTACCTCAGTAAAATCTGATGTCAGAAAAATCTGCTAGTCCCCGTACCCTTCAGAAAAAAGCTGAATCCAGAAAAAAGCTGAACAGGAAAAAGCATGAATCAAAAAATCTGCACGTCTCCTTATCTTCAGAACACGGCAAAGTCCCCAGTACCTCAATAAAATCCTGAGTCAGAAAAAATCTGCTAGGTCCCCTGACCGTAGAAAAATGAATCAGAAAAAGCTTTTAATCAGAAAAAAATCTTGCTACGGCTCTCCTGTTATCATCCCGACACGCTAAGTCCCCAGTACCTTCATAAAAATCTGAGTCAGAAAAATCTGCTAGGTCCCCTGTACCTTCCGAAAAGCTGAATCAGAAAAAAGCTATGAAGTCAGAAAAGCAATTCAGGAAAAAATCTCTACGGTCTCCTGTATCTTCAACACGCTAAGTCCCAGTACCTCCAATAAAATTGAGTTCAGAAAATCTGAATAGGTCCCCGGTTACTGTCAGAAAAGCTGAATCAGAAAAAGCTGAATCAGAAAAAATCTTGCTACTCTCCTTGTTATCTTCGAACACGCTAAAGTACCCCAGTACCTTCAGTAAAATCTGAGTCAGAAAAATCTGCTAGGTCCCCTGTACCTTCAGAAAAAGCTGAATCAGAAAAGCTGAATCAGAAAAATCCGCTACGTCCCTGTAACTCAGAACACGCTAAGTCCCCACCTCAGTTTAAAAAATCTGAATCAGAAAAATCTGCTAGGTCCCCTGTACCTTCAGAAAAAGCTGATCAGTAAATCTGCCACGTCTCCTGTATCATCCGAACATCTAAGTCCCCTGTACCTTCAGAAAAGTTGAATCAGAAAAATCTGCTAGTCCCCGTACCTTCCGAAAAAGCTGAATCAGTAAAATCGCCACGTCTCCTGTATCACCGAACATGCTAGGTCCCCTGTACCTTCAGAAAAGCTGAATCAGAAAAATCTGCTAGGTCCCCTGTACCTTGCAGAAAAAGCTGAATCAGTAAAATCTGCCACGTCTCCTGTATCACGAACATGCTAGGGTCCCTGTACCTTCAGAAAAAGCTGAATCAGAAAAGCTGAATCAAAAAAAATCCGCTAGCGTCTCCTGTATCATTCCGAACATGCTAAGTCCCTAGTACCTTCAGAAAAACTGAGTCAGAAAAATCTGGCTAGGTCCCCGGTACCTTCCGAAAAAGCTGAATCAGAAAAAGCTGAATCAGAAAAATCGCTACGTCTCCTGTATCCTCCGAACACGCTAAGTCCCCAGTACCTTCAGAAAATCTGAGCAGAAAAATCTGCTAGGTCCCTGTACCTTCCGAAAAAGCTGAATCAGAAAAAGCTGAATCAGAAAAAAGCTGAATCAGAAAAATCCGCTACGTCTCCTGTATCCTCCGAACACCTAAATCCCCAGTACCTTCAGTAAAATCGAGTCAGAAAATCTGCTAGGTCCCGTACCTTCGAAAAAGCTGAAATCAGAAAAAGCTGAATTCAGAAAAATCCGCTACGTCTCCTGTATCCTCCGAACACGCTAAGTCCCAGTACTTCAGAAAATCTGAGTCAGAAAAATTGCTTAGGCCCCTGTACTTCCGAAAAAAGCTGAATCAGAAAAAGCTGAATCAGAAAAGCTGAATCAGAAAAATCTGCTACTCTCCTTGTATCTTCAGAACACGCTAAGTCCCCAGTACCCTCAATAAAATCTGAGTCAGAAAAATCTGCTAGGTCCCCTGTACCTTCAGAAAAAGCTGAATCAGAAAAAGCTGAATCAGAAAAGCTGCTGAATCAGAAAAATCGCTACGTCCCTGTAACTTCAGAACACGCTAAGTCCCCATACCTCAGTAAATCTGAGTCAGAAAAATCTGCTAGGTCCCTGTACCTTCAGAAAAAGCTGAATCAGAAAAAGCTGAATCAGAAAAATCCGCTACGTCTCCTGATCCTCCGAACACGCTAAGTCCCCATACCTTCAGTAAAATCTGAGTCAAAAAATCTGCTAGGTCCCTGTAACCTTCCGAAAAAGCGAATCAGAAAAAGCTGAATCAGAAAAATCCGCTACGTCTCCTGTATCATCCGAAACATGCTAAGTCCCCAGTACCTTCAGTAAATCTGAGTCAGAAAAATCTGCTAGGTCCCCTGTACCTTCAGAAAAAGCTGAATCAGAAAAAGCTGAATCAGAAAATCGCTACGTCTCCTGTAACTTCCAGAACACGCTAAGTCCCAGTACCTTCAGTAAAATCTGAGTCAGAAAAATCTGCTAGCCCTGTGCCTTCCGGAAAAAGCTGAATCAGAAAAAAAGCTGAATCAGAAAAATCCGCTACGTCTCCTGTATCCATGCCGAACACGCTAAGTCCCCATACTTTCAGTAAAATCTGAGTCAGAAAAATCTGCTAGGTCCCCTGTACCTTCCGAAAAAGCTGAATCAGAAAAATCCGCTACGTTCCTGTATCCTCCAACACGCTAAGTCCCCTGTACCTTCAGTAAAATCTGAGTCAGAAAAACTGCTAGGTCCCCTGTACCTTCGAAAAAGCTGAATCAGAAAAAGCTGAAAGAAAAATCGCACGTCTTCCTGTAACTTCAGAACACGCTAAGTCCCATACCTTCAGTAAAATCTGAGTCAGAAAATCGCTAGTCCCCTGTACCTTCAGAGAAAAAGGCTGAATCAGAAAAAGCATGAATCAGAAAAATCCGCTACGTCTCCTGTATCATCCGAACACGCCTAAGTCCCCAGTTACCTTCAGTAAAATCTGAGTCAGAAAATCTGCTAGTCCCCGTACCTTCAGAACAAAGCTGAATCAGAAAAAGCTTGAATCAGAAAAACTGAATCAGAAAAAGCTGAAATCAGAAAAAGCCGCTACGTCTCCTGTAACTTCAAACACGCTAAGTCCCCACCTTCAGTAAATCTGAGTCAGAAAAATCTGCTAGGTCCCCTGTACCTTCAGAAAACGCTGAATCAGAAAATCCGCTAGCGTCTCCTGTAACTTCCGAACACGCTAAGTCCCCAGTACCTTCAGTAAAATCTGAGTCAGAAAAAATCTGCTAGGTCCCCTTGTACCTTCAAAAAAGCTGAATCAGAAAAATGCGCTACGTCTCCTGTTCATCCGAACATGCTAAGCCCAGTACCTTCAGAAAATCTGAGTCAGAAAAATCTGCTTAGGTCCCGTGTACCTTCAGAAAAGCAGAATCAGAACAAATCCGCACGTCTCTGTATCTTTCAGAACACGCTAATCCCAGTACCTTCAGAAAAAATCTGATCAGAAAAATCTGCTAGTCTCTTGTACCATCCGAAAACTGAGTCTGAAAAAATCCGCCAAGTTCCCAAACACCGAATCCGTTTAAACCCCAATATTTTCTGATAAAGCCGAATCTGAAACATCTGCTAGTGTCCCCTGTAACACGTGAACCGCTATGTCCCCAGTGCCTCAGTAGGAACTGAGTCAGAAAAAATCCACTAAATCCTCAGTACCTTCCGATAAACCTGAATCCGAAAATTGCTAAGTCCCTGTACCTTCTGAAAGAACTGCGTCAGAAAATTCTGCTAAATCTCCGTAAACACCCGAAACGCCAAGTCCCTGAGAACATCCGAAAAAGCCTACTCTGAAAAATCTGCCATATCTCCAGTAAATCGAACCTTGCCAGTGTCTGCAGCACCCTCCGAAAGAACTGAGTCAGAAAAATCCGCTAAGTCCCCAGTAACATCTGAAAAGGCCCTATCTGAAAAATCTGCTATGTCTCTGTAACATCCGAACCCGCCCAGTCCCCAGTATCTTCCGAAAAAGCCGAATCAGAAAAATCTGGCTAAGTCTCCTGTAACATCCGAATCCTAAGTCCCAGTACCTTCCGAAAGAACTGTGTCAGAAAAATCCGCTAAGTCCCCAATATATTCGGAAAAACCTACTCTGAAAAAATCTGCTAGGTCTCCAGTAACATCCGAATCTGCTAAGGTCCCCAGTACCTTCTGAAAAAAGCTGAATCAGAAAAAATCCGCTAAGTTCCAGTAACATCCGAACCCGCTAAAATCTCCCAATATCTTTCGAAAAAGCTGAATCAGAAAAATTCGCTAGGTCTCCTGTATCATCGAACATGCTAAGTCCCCAGTACCTTCAGAAAAAGCTGAATCAGAAAAATCCGCTAAGTCCCCAGTAATTTCCGAAAAAAGCTACTCTGAAAAATCTGCTAAGTCTCCTGTAACATCAGAACCCGCTAATCTCCAGTACCTTCCGAAAAAGCTGAATCAGAAAAAATCCGCTAAGTCCCCAGTAACTTTCCGAAAATTGCCTACTCCGAAAAATCTGCTAAGTCTCCTGTAACATCCGAATACGCTAAGTCTCCAGTACCATCCGAAAAAGCCTACGCTGAAAAATCTGCTAAGTCTCCTGTAACATCTGACACGCTAAGTCCCCAGTATTTTCCGAAAAAGCAGAGTCTGAAAAATCCGCTAGATCCCCTGTCACGCCCGATCCTGTTAAATCTCCTCTATCTTCCGAAAATCCGAATCTGAAAAATCCACTAAGTCTCCTGTAACATCCGAACCCGCTAAGTCACCGTACCTATCAAGGGGAAGCTGAGTCTGAAAAATATGGTAGTCCCTTCTAACATTAAAAAGTGCTAGTCCCCAGTTCCTTCAGAAACATCCTATTATGAAAATATCTACTAAGTCCCCTGTATTATCTGAACATGCTAAATCTCCAGTTTCATCTGAAAAATCAACTATATTCCGTGCGAATCGAATCTTCAGAAAAGCAGCGTCAGAAAAGAATCCCTTCTAACATCTGAATCTCTTAAATCAATAGTGCCTTCCGAAGAAACCGAGTCAGAAAAATCAGAACATGTCCCTAATAAAATCAGAACCCGCTAAATCCTATTATCATCTGAAAAAACCCGAATCAAGAAAATCGTCCAGGTCATCTATACCAATTGTATCTACAAAGTCCCAGTAACTTCTATAAAAGACCAGCTGTTTAGTTGACGGCAATCTTGAAGTAATTGACTCATGCGCATCTTTTAAATTCCGACAAATTTTCTGCTGAATACTTTAAGGTACTCATATGACAACTGATAGCAATATTAAATATTTCAATGTTTCGTGATTCATCGACTGTCACTGAAGCTGACGAATATCATGTTGCTGGGCGTGAAGATAGCAACGCCAGTGTTGAGTTTTGACAAAGTCAACTATTTCAGCGCTAGCCAATGGTGAGAATGGTGAAGATTTTGTTGATGGAATAGAAGCAGCGACAACAGCGATAAAGAAAAAATTCTACGATGCTGAGAATCTTTCATTGAAATCTAATGAATCGAATTTTGAAAAGGAATTTTTTAAAAAGATAAAAGAAAGCTCAAAAGAGTCAGATTGAAAATGAAATCTTCTGCTGCCAACATCTTCTCCAGCCAAACAGACGTCTTTACTAAAACGTCCTTAAATAATCTTCAGGTGCCAAGAAATCCGAAATGATCGAATCGTCAAAAAATATCCACCAGTAGAGATCAGAGGGAGAGGGTGGTATGTTAAAACTATTGGAATGCATCCTGCTTTCAGTGTCTAAGTAACAAGAAAAAAAAAAAACAAAAAAAAAAAAAAAACAAATTAAGAAATTTATGTTGCATGGCTATTCTGTTTTCTCCATTTTTGCTCTTGCTTGCACATGTCTGGCAAAATGCCTTCGTTAATTCCCTCGAAATTCCCAAAGTTTCTCGTTTCTTTTATTTTTTTCTCTTTCTGTGTCAAGTATATGTCTTTTTTTGTTTCTTTACTTGCTTTTTTGCCGTGCACTTACATCATCACAACAGGAATAGGCGGCAATGTATCGCAATCAATAGGAATTTGACATACAAGCTTCATCTTTTACCTCAAAGAAAAAAACGCCATTTTAACTTAAGGAAAAGAATAATCCCCATTCTATGTTTATTTTCCTTTTGGTTGTGATTTTTTTTTCAATTTTTGGTGCTGCGACTTTTGTGCTGTATTCGTATGTATGCAGTTATATCAACGTAGATGTTGAACACGCGAGCTACAAAGTTGATGATTAACTAAGTACAATAACACTTTCACTTTCACTTTCTCCCCCTCAAAGAAAAGATAATTTTGCACTTTATTTCTTAATACCATTTGCTGGTTTTGATTCATTTATTAAAAAGAACATAAAGTATAATTCTATGCTAAGGATATGACAGGTTTTAAATTTACTTCTGTTGCATTTATTACTACTTACTATAAAATGAATAAATACTTAATATATTATGTAATTATTGGCACAAAAACTCTGTTATTCTCCGGTCATCGAAATCATGATAGGAAATTATTTTGAATTTACAATCTTGAAATGATAACGTGCATTTTAATACTAATTAAGAGAATAATTGGCAAATGGTTAACTTAACAATTATCAGAAGTTTAGTAATTATTTGTTCAAAACTTTTGCCTTGATATTCCTTTAAACTTAGTAAATATCACTTTTCTATAAAGTTGCAATAAATGAATAAATAGATAAAACCCCTAAAGGGATAACAATAATCTTAAATCTTAAACAACAATATTTTCATGAATAAAATATTTTCCATTTAAGGCTAAAATTAAAATCAGTATCATTATTCGTATTATCATTCAGATATATTATAAACTGTAAAATTTAAGATGTTTATGATAAAAAAGCACAAACATTTTGCACAAAGTCAATATTCCAATGTTTTTGCATGATTTCCTTCTTTAGCCACTTCTTAGTGTATAGATCATTGATATAAATTTTTTATTGAGACATGCTCAATAGTTTGAAGAGCTTTACTCGCTAAGCTAGTCTTACTTTTACATTAGTTTGTAGACATTAAAAAATATCCATGAGATGAGTAAAATCACTGGCTTACATACAACCTAGTATAAGATTAAGCTAAATGATTAGAATTCATTATGCGTGAAGACATTAGTTCACGTCTGAAATGCTTCCAGTTTTATGTTTGTCCTAGAATTTAGACACATATATAATTTCTTCTTCATTGGTATTATCACATAATTATAATTCATCATGAAATACTATTAAATTAAGGTTATACTCATATGAAGATATGAAATTTATTATATGTTGATAGTATTTGTAGTTGATAGGGAGGTAAATCTAGTTAGATAATTTGTTGTTAAGATGCAAATTCCTGTGAAATCAAAATTTCTGTTTCAGGGAATTAACTAAGAAATTCAACAGTAAAATTTTTTTATTTTTGCCTTATATGTTACATATAATCCTGTTGAAATGGTTTTATATTTAATAGGCATTAAAGACCCGAGCAGGATAATATTATTTCAGGTAAAATCTATTTAACAACATGAGGACAAAAAATCACTGAAAATCCAATTTATGAATGGATGTTCAATTAACAAAATTCGAATAAATTACAAAAAGAAAGAAAAAGATCAGATGTAAATTGTCATATTACGTTTCAACTAAATATTTGAAATAATTCGCCTGTATAACTTTTACAAGCCGTTGTGACCAGTAAAATAAGGCTTGTATTAAAGTATAAGCTATTTTTTGAAGAGAAATTCCCGATTGAATCAAGTAGAAATGCTTGTTTGATAATGAAAAATTAGATTCAGTTACTTGAGACCATCAATTCATATTAGTTATGAGTTGATGATTAATCAGTTGCTATTTTTTGTTTTACGGCATATCAACCGTTTTCGGATCATTTAATGCCGAATCAATTCATTTTGATATTCGGTTTCTTACAGTACCTGCTGTTGCTTAATCATAATCTATCTAAGTTTATGAAACAGGCTCATCACAGCTTAACTTTGGTGATCTAGCAGTAATCCGGTGCTTTCAACGTTGACTTGACCATAAGCCTATTGATAATGATTATGATGATTACAAGTAATAATGATAAGTTGTGGCAGCATTAGATATATCAATTTTTATTTTGTCACGCACACACATACACACACACACACATATTATGTACATATATATAGGTGTATGTTATATATTTACATACTTTGTATAATACATTTATGTATATGCTTATGTACGCATGCATATATGATCTTGCTCATATGTATTCACGTACAAATATACACTACAACAAACATACACTTATGCCACATAAATTAGCTTGAAGATTTCTATCATCAATTCAATACAGAGATCATTTTACTTTGCTCATACTTGTCGATCTTAATCCGTCATTTCTTACTCCGAGAGAAAAAAAAAAGGTTTATTAAGTTCTATTCTAAACAAGAAAGCCCAAATAGAAGAAATCCAACATTTAGTAAACAATGTACAAGATAGCACTTCATGTTATATCTGCACGCTCTCTGAATGTCTTAAAGTTTATGGAAAGGTTTTCATTACTGCTATTTAGAGATTTGGGAAGAGATAATTACAAACCATTTTATTTAGACACACAAGGTATATGACCATTTACATTATAAATTACATGGTTTAATTCCGCAGTAATGAACTGAATTATATTTAATTCTATTAAATATTTAGAAATTCCATATAGTAAATAAAATCAGTTATTTATAGATGATATATGATGAAATCTAGCTTAAATAAGCATGCAGAGTAAAGCAAGAAGTTTAATTGTTCAAAAGCCTAATTTAACAAGAATCTGCTTTTTTTTTTAAAACGAATTACTCACAAGAAACGTGTATAAATCGTACATCAGGAAAATTAAGATATTATTTGTAGTATATAAGTTGAAAGCCGACATGAATTTCGATACCAATAACTAATTTAGGGCATATGGATTTTATATTCTATTTGTATATCCACTTGAAGATATTTACAAAATGTAAGTATAAGTTAGGCACTTTCTAAAATAGTATATCTTTAAGGTTAGAAACAACTTGAACTTTATATAGAACATACACACGCATGCACAAGGACACATAAACAAACACATCCCCTAATCATGCACGCATGAACGCAAGTACATACACACACATATATAAACACACACACACACAGACGCATACACACACACACACACATATATATAATATATATATAATATATATATGAATAACAGACAGGCATGACACATCCCACTACACACACAATATATACATTATGTTTACATACAACTTGTGTGTTTCTTCTCGTATTCCAACTGCTACATGATTTAGACTACACGCCTGTAAAGTTTCTTTATTTAGATTTTTAGTACTCTACTTATATGTATAAATATAGAATGCATATATATTTTACAAGTTTTTCTTGAATGCGAGGAAGAGGACCAACAGGTTAAATGAAAGAAAATGTAAAAATGTGCTACAGGTAAATAAAAACCCAGAAAGGTAAAAATGCACATATAAGATGGAGAACAACTACAGAAATGGGAACACAGATTCTAACGTCTGTCGGTAAGCACAGGTAATCCAGGTATTTAGTGTTTTTTCCTCATTACTCTGGAGAGATAGAGAACGAAAGTGAAAGAAAGGAAGGAAGGAAAGAAATATACTTAACGCCGACGAACAAATACAATAATGATACTAACTGCGCAACATGGGATCAGATAAAGAGTATTTTTTTTCTATTATTTTTCTTTGATGTTTGTTTGTGGCCAACAGAATTGGGAATGAAGCAGATAGTTGGAACAAGTTGTCGGAGCCAGACCTAACGAGGCAGAGGTGCTGTCTACGATACTGACCAGTCGGAGGGCGGCTATGAAGCCACAGGTGGTGCGTATTAGAAACAACAAAAATGTCTACCCTAAATCCATGTAGACGTGCGGTGTAAATCACTATCATCGAGTGTACGTCTGAATATCAAGTCAGAGAGACAGGCAGAGGCATGATATATGCATCATATAATAATATCATGTTAACTTACATGTGGTATACAAACATGCAAACATTAGATATATATATATCATATTACATTGATATGAATTATATGTACCTACATATGTGAACTGCATTATATATATATTATATAATATATGAGAATGAATAAACGTATCTAATTTTATACATGCTATTAGCATATGTATACATAGTATATATGTATATATATTTGTCTGTAAGTGCGTGTTGGGTACTCATACTATATGAACGTATTGTCTTATATATGCGTGTTCTGATTATACACCGCGTGCGTCAGTATGCATACTTATGTCATACTTATGTATGTATGCACACATACACCTACCATAGGCAACACCCACATACACACATATATAAATATAGTGTCGTATATTTGTCGCGTGTGTGTGTGCATGTGGTGTTTTGTATGTGTGTGTGTGAGTGCGTGAGTGGTTTGCGTGTGTATGTGTATTATGTGAGACATTAGGAATTTTGTCGTATGTGCAGATTTAGAATTTTCTTTTTCTGCCAATGAGAGATACAAAAATTGCAGAAAGAATACTAAAAACTAATCTTCTTTAATAACTAACATCGAGAAGTCCTGGCCTTCTAAAAAGTCTATTTCTGTTTTGAAAAGAGAACTTTTATTAACACCTTTCTCTTCTAATCTCTGTCTCTTCGTGTGATATTTCTGAACAACAACGAAACAATTACTATAACTTATTGTAAACCTTTTATTCGTTACTCTATTGATCTTTTGATATTCAAAATTGACAATCATATATCTGTTTAATTCAATCTGTTAAAACAATTTAACCCTAGTTCTATGTGTATATTATTTATATATTCATTTATTACTATTATTATCATTATTATCAATAATATTATTATTATATGGAGACATTTATCTTAAGCTATATGTACTTAGAACTCGTTATATTTATATTTATATTTAATAATTTATATATATATATATATAAATATATATATATATAACAATTATACATATACATATATATATGTAATATATATATATGTAATATATGTGTATATATATGTATATATATATATATAAATATATTCATTGATTATACTTATTAGTTATTCGCACAATTGGCTTCCACATAGAAACGGCTTATTTTCTTTTATATATTTGCATATATCTTAAACCAATCAAGAGTTTTTTGAATGATTTCTGCCATTCTCTTTTGGAAAATAAATTTGCACGCTACTCTTTCTCTTTGTCAATCTTTTTTACTTACCTGTATCTATCTCTCACTTACATTTTGTCCTACTGACTATCACCTGTAATTATCATATACTTATATCATAATTAATAATGCTCACTGTTTCGTATTTGCGAAGATTGGATGAAAGCTCCTTCTCTTGACAAGCTAAACATATTCATATTTCAGGAATAACTACTACTACTACTACTTCGTCTCAGGAACGTCGATCAATGAGCGAGGAGAAAAAGTCCATGGTTCATCGGATTAGAAGCGAAAAAACATTTGGCAAACATTTGAGAAAAAAGCAAGAGAGAGGAAAATGACTGACAATGTAAACATTTTCTTGTGGACGATATTTACTTTAAGCAAACAAGAACTTCTATTATTACTATTATATTATTACTACTACTACTACTACTACTACTCTCCTACTACTAAAAAGATTGAAAAATGTGAAAAAAAAACTCCACGGAAAGCAATGAACATTATCCAACAATTAATGGCAATCATTTAATTATTTTGCCAAAGCTGAAAAATGTTTTCTTTATCTAGTACAAACCAATTGTTCAATGTATACCGCTTTCTCAATGGACTGTGATATCTGCATGCCATATATATGTATATACATATATATATATCAGTCAACAGCTATAACGCAATTTCAAACATAAAAGCAACAAAAATAATAAATTTTTTACACTCATTTATTACGCGAACAAATTTTTTAATTTTAGACAAAATGATAAATGTTCTGAATTAAATTGATTTGCATACACATCTATATAATCGCATCTCTCTCCTCTTTCTCCTCTCTATTGTATATTAGATAACATATAGATACATAAACTACATTAAATATATATATATGTATATAAATATATATATATATATTATACAAACAAAATTAGGCACCAATATTTAAAATAAATTTTTCCAACGTAAGCCTTGCAACATGTTAGCCTTGTTTCAACTAACACTGAGTCATCAATCACAGATATATATATATATATATATATAATATATAATATATATAATATATATATATATATATATATATATATATATACAAGTTTTGGATATTACATGTATATAATGGTATATACGTAATATATATATATACACAATATGTTATTAATGACACAATTGTTTTTAACCATAATGAGAGAAAACATTGGTCAAATCAGAAATTACCCTAACGATTCGAAGTAAGAGAAGGGAAATATGTAAAGTCGCCTAGTTTTTACATGGCTACTTACATCTACAAAAGGAATGAGTAGCTTTCTTTTTTGTCTTATAACATTAAAATTAACCTAAAAAAATGCTTGAAACTAATTTTCTGCTCATTTCAATGCCATAAGCAAATTAAAAAAACTGCGAGTAAATTCGATAGATCGAAATATTAATCATTAGCACAAGCAATGACACTTGGATATATCTATGTGTGTATACAAATGACTATTATATATAAAATATGAGCACACACACACACACATATATATACATATATATGTATGTGTGTAATGTATGTATGTATGTACGTTTAACCCAACATGTTGCTGTTTTGCTTGGCAAACACCCCTTTTAGAGAAAACTATATAAAATGATTCCACCAAAAAAATTTTTATCACTTTTCGAATTAATTTTTCAATATGCCCTCCCCTTGCAAAAATGAAAAAAAATAAACCACTTCCACAATGAAAAGAACTCCTTAGGTTTTATATTGTAAGCTATAATGCAAACATTATTTCATCTCCTTCAACCCTGTCAGCTTTTTGTACGCTAAATGTTGTCCTGCTCTGATTTGCCAACTTTTGACTTTTCATTGTTGAAACATTTTCGAATGGTTTAAATAAAAAAACAAAAAAAAAACTTTAGCCCAACTTAAAAAAAAAACACTTTGATGGTAGAGAAACGAAAGATGACAGAACGAAAGAAGGAGGAATGAAAGTTGTAAAACAATAAATTCAAATTCTTATTGTTCATAAATAATCAAAATTAACAAAAAGAATAAACACGCAAAAAGTAAGCAAACTGTACATTTTTGTGTACAATTTGGAACCCCAAAAAGTAAAAATAATAACGATGAGAGAAATGAATGATGACAGAGAGAAGAAAGGAGAGAGAGAGATTAAGAAAAAAAAAGAAAAAAAATCATTATTAAAGGGCGTGTAGTTTAAGATGACAAGACAAAAATTGGTTCTAAGTAAACAAATTTTCTAATGGATATTGAAGAGACACGATATTATAATACAATTTGCCATAAACAGTATTTTCAGGCCTTCGTTTAATGATCTAAAAGGCTCAAGAATAATTAAGTAATAAGGATTATATATTTTGAACAAAGAAACATTCCAGCAATTTTAGTGATAAATAACGAAATAAATAAAACTTTACAATAATGATTAGTAGAATTATAACTAATAAAACCAAAATCCGAAACCACAAATTTTTAAAACATTTAAGTAATCTTACGTGCTTTCAAAAAAGTCATTTAATGATTTCACCGGCTGTGACTTTAATCGTGATTGTAAAGAAACACACGGCATTATTTATAGAGGTATGAACTACCGTTTTGTTACGAAAAGTCTTTCTGCATTTTCTTGTGAAACTCACGTCTCTTACCCTATTTACCGATCCGAACTATAGTTACCTCCCTCTATCCCTCCAACGGCTTTGCTGCGGGGCTATGGAGCTAACAGTGTAAGCAGCACTTGTTATAAATAAAATATTTCACTGCAAATCTGATTCACTAAGTTCCTCATCTCTAATGTTTTTGCTAAAACCTCACCCCCGTTTTCGCTTTCTCTTCTTGTCTAATTTTGTTACTAACCTTAGTTTTGCTTGCTTCTATCGTACATAGTAAAACAAGTCCTTTTCATCTTGTAATTTGACTCCTCAAACTAAAATACTTTTAAGCAAATGAATAACTACAATGTAATTTTCTAGTATCTTTAAAAGACAATTGTTTTCATTGAGCAAATTTAGAAACATCTTCTTCCCCTAAGATAACAACAAACCTCCCTCTGATAATACTAATCTTTTACAAAACTAACAATTTGAAAACTATACCAACGTATTAGAACAAGCAAGCCTTCGGTTTTTAAAAATATCTTCGTTTACCTAAGGGAACAAACATGGGGTACTTCGAATCTCTCTTTATTTCTTTAAATGCCATTCGATTTTAATTATTCACTGACCAAATAATCGCTTCGCTAAATCATTTTTCCAAACAGTGTCAGTCCAATCAGAAGACAAAATCCTATTTGGTTCTGGTTTACAGATCTTTGAAGAACCATATCTAAAAAAAAAAAAAAACAATTTTTAAAGACTTGAAATCTTAGCAAGTTAGATGATTCATTACTAATTACAATAGAGGAAAATTTAAAATCATGAAGTAAAATACTTTGACCTTTTATTTTTCGTTGTATTTGAAAAAGGTTTTCAGAATTATTATCGGAAGCCATTTCTCTCTTCCATCTTTCAACTAACATTTTCTTCAAATTTATTCTCCTTTTATCTTTGCTTAGTTTTTCTTGATCTTCAATTGCTGATAATCAAATATCAATAATTGGTTATGTCTCTCAATGTGGGCTTACACTCTTAGGAAGACATAAAAGGTGAACTGTTAATCAGCTGTAGGTCAGTGGGTTCAATAGCAAGAATCTTTTTCTTTTTTCGTGTTATAAGATTAGGATGAGAAAATGTTTAATGTGTGAAGTTCAAACAATTCACTTACGCCTCGTTCCACCCGACCACCGAAACTATTACGCATCACACTGTCTGCTTCAAGAGTTTCTTTGCTACCAATTTGGGTCGAAATTCATTTATAATTTTTTTAATTAACTTTTGTATTTCGATCCACTATTGTTCTTACCAAAAGAGTCCGATCTCAATACGCTGCTGGTTTCAACAAACGTTTAATGTTGTTCATCACTCACATTCAAGTGACATATCTGAGTAATTTTTTAATTTTTTTATTTATGTACCTTTTCATCTATCAAAAATTTGTTTATATTTGAAACAGGTTTTAATGAACTATTAATTTCATTGAATTTAAGTTTTAAATTCAAAATTTTTTCGCAGCAAATTTTAAGTTTAAACTGTCAATCTTTTTTATCATTGTCTGCCAGTACACCATTGTTTAAAACAAATTTCAGTTCGTTCTTTTTTATTCTTTATTTTTAAAAAGTTTATCATAAATTGAAATAACTTTTATTTGTGTCCAATTTTTAGATATTTTTATTTAGGATTTGCTTTTAAAATCTTATTTTCCTTAATAGATAAAAGTGTTTATACTAATAAAATATGTAATGATATACATTCTTTGATAGAAACTTTATTTATCTAAATTCAATCTCTCATATTAAGACTTAGCACATAAGTTGTAGTTGCATTGCATCTGTTCTTGATCACAATGGAATAAGAGCTGCAATCTACTTCGGCATAAAAATTTGATAACAAATCATACATGCAATAATTATAATACTAATAAATATGTAATGATATACATTCTTTGATAGAAACTTTTATTTGTCTACATTCAATCTTTCATATTAAGACTTAGCACATAAGTTGTAGTTGCATTGGCATCTGTTCTTGATCACAATGGAACTAAGAGCTGCAATCTACTTCGCATAGAATTTGATAACAAATCAATACATGCAATAATTATAATCTAATAAAAATATGTAATGATATACATTCTTTGATAGAACTTTTATTTATCTAAATTGAATCTCTCATATTAAAGACTAGCAACATAAGTTGTAGTTGCATTGCATCTGTTCTTGATCACATGGAATAAGAGGCTGCAATCTACTTGCGGCATAAAATTGAATAAAAAATCATACATGCAATAATTATAATACTAATAAAATTTATGTAATGATATATATTCTTTGATAGAAACTTTTATTTAATCTAAATTCAAT
>JALAJA010000693.1:0-15594 GCA_023376005.1 Doryteuthis pealeii | reverse complement strand
AAGGTATGACCACTGGTCTCTCCTACCCATGGGTAGTAATAGAACAGACTTGACTTCTGCTTTAATAAAGCCAACCAGTCGAGGAGAAGAGGAACTGAATTTAAAATTGTGACACTAGGTCAATTTTTTAACGCGGAGTAAGCTGCGTTTAAATTCATTGGTTCTTTTCGTAGACTGTTCCTTAATGAGAGCTAAAACCCAGTCTGTCCTATATAAGACACATTGTATATACACTATGTTAGTATGCAGGAAAAAGAGTTAAAGAAAGAAAATGTTAGATGGATAAAAAATGATTTAATCGATACACTTTTAATCGATATCAAATTACCACATGTGTTTCTCGCGTTGTTTTATCAAAATGTATACGATTTACTTATTACTATTATTTACAAAAATCAGATGAGTTTGAAATTGATGCTGATAATAATAATATAATAGAAAATGCATAAAATGTTTCGTACAACAGATTTTGCCACCTTCATCAGAGTGGGAATTTTTTATCTTTTCTCAAAAAAAAACAAAAAAAAAAATTCCACTTCTGATGAAGGCGGCAAAATCTCGTGACACGGAACATTTTTATGCATTTTTCTATTATTTTATCCATCATCATTCAAACTCCATCTGATTATTTTAATAATAATAATAATACGTAAATCCCGTATACATTTTGATAAACAGACCGAAACCCACATGTGTAAGTGATATCGATTAAAAAGTGATATCGATAATTCATTTTATCCATTCTACATCTTTCTTTAGCTCATTTTTCCTCCATATTATCGGATTAATTTAAAATTCTAAAATACAAAAACCCACCATTGACATATACTAACATATTGTGAGAATGAAATTTAATCCGATTAATTTGAGGAAAAATTGAGTAAAGAAAGAGAAAGTAGATGGATAAAAATGAATTTAATCGATATCACTTTTAATCGATTCACTACACATGTGTTTCGGTCTGTTTTACAATGTATACGGATTTACGTTATTATATTATTATTAAAATAATCAGATGGAGTTTGAAATGATGATGATAATAATAATAGGAAAAATGCATAAAATGTTCCGTGCACAGATTTTGCCGACCTTCATCAGAGTGAATTTTTTTTTTTTTTTTTGAGAAAAATAAAAATTCCACTCTGATGAAGTCGGCAAAATCTTCGTGCTACGAAACATTTTATGCATTTTCCTATTATTATTTATCAATCATCATTTCAAACTCATCTGATTATTTTAATAAAGTAATAACGTAAATCCGTATACATTTTGATAAACAGACCGAAACACATGTGTAAGTGATTATCGATTAAAAGTGATATCGATTAAATTCATTTTATCCATCTACATTTCTTTTCTTTACTCATTTTTTTCCTCATACTAACATATGTGTATATACAATGTGTCTTAATATAGGACAGACTGGGTTTTAGCTCTCATTAAGGAACCAGTCTACGAAAAGAAAACCAATGAATTTAAACCAGCTTTACTCCGCGTTAAAATTGACCTAGTGTCACATTTTAAATTCAGTTCCTCTTCTCCTCGACTGGTTGCTTTATTAAAGCAGAAGTCAGTCTGTTCTATTACTTACCCATGGGTAGGAGAGACCAGGTGGGTTCATACCTTTCCCAATGGCACTGGCGCTAAGAGAAACGCAAAATAGCCTCGCCCAGATTTGAACTTGGGTCACCGATTCATTTCCTACGATGATAACCGTTACGCTAAGCTCACTTCTACACTAATTATCATCATCACTTATCAATGTTGGAAAATGGAAAATGGGTTCAAATTATATATTAAACACTTCTTCAATGTTTGAGTTCTCTATCCATATTTGTGGTAGGCAAACTATATAGGGAAGGGAAAAAATTTCTAAAAATTTAAGACTATTGAAGAAAACAACAGAGGCCCCTGCAACCCCCCCCCCCCACTAATCCTATCTCTCAAGAAAAGTCATGGTAGTTTACATCTTACTGATTCGCCTAAATTCTGAAGGATATGACACTTTCCATTCTATTCTAAAACGACTTATAGTCCACGTTGTATATACCAACCGTGTGTGTATGTAAACAGACAACTACGTTCACAGAAATCAATTGATTAAAGCTGACATCGAAATTGACTTCATTGATATAACGATGTTGTCCAACATTTCGAAATATTTCCAAGGACATTATAGACAGGCATTTGTCTTAAAATTTCGATGTATCACCGAGGGTCTCGTTGTATAATGGCCATCGTTGTAGGAAATGAACACGTTGAATCAATTTCAAATTCAAACGGATCTCATATAGCTCTTAAAAACCCTCAGGAAAAAGGTACGCATCCAACTATGTCCCTCCAGTTAGGATTAAAATAGTAGGGCAGATTGGGCTCTTTAACGTTGGTATGACAACCGATCTATAAGATGAAAGACTCTGAATTCCTATATGTTTAACTTCGCTAAATTGAGCTCGTGTCGCATCCTGCTCGTGCGAAGGATTTAGATAAAATGCGCATAAATTTTAAATGCGATCATTCTAGCAAATTTATCTGTCGAATTAAAGTTTGACAGTGACGAAATCTTTTAGATTTTATAACAGCCCTAAGTACATTTATTACTTGAACAAAAGTTTCCTAAATTTCTAGCTGGACACTGAAACTTTTCTAGATAGGAACATAACTAAAAAGCGTTCTTCTTTAGAAGTTATTCTCATAGAATGTTGCTTATATAGTGCGTATAATCTTCCATACATGTCCACTTATACCGCAAAATTCTACACCAATCTTAAAAGACTCCCTGACACAAAAGTATAAACCATTTACACATCTGCGTTTATATAAGAAATTCGACCCTTAATGGTGATCGACATATACTATTATCGTCTTTAGCAGATTCAGATAAACTTTGAATACCATCGATCTACACGTGATCTGGGTACAGACTTGGGACAGGGTTGTATGGAAATCAGCAGACACCCATATCAGGCAAAAGTCGTCTCCTTTCATTCGCATAAAG
The DNA here is from genome assembly GCA_023376005.1 of Doryteuthis pealeii. Taxonomy (NCBI): domain Eukaryota; kingdom Metazoa; phylum Mollusca; class Cephalopoda; order Myopsida; family Loliginidae; genus Doryteuthis; species Doryteuthis pealeii. The sequence continues at coordinate 12,596 of JALAJA010000693.1, read as the reverse complement.
AGTTGCACAAGTTGCCAGAATTGATTGATGACAACGTCTGAGTTGCTTAAAGTGTCAGCTCCGAATTTTTGAAATTTAAGAATTTTCATTCTCTAACACTAAAGAGCTCAAGTCGTTTCTACTATGAATATGGCATCAATGGTCTTAAAAAATATTTTCGTTACTTGTTTAGTCTTGGGGGTGCTATTCATGTAGTTTGCCTTGGGTAGGAATAACGGAACAAAATCCCTCTCTAGGACTGGGTTTAAGTGAATTTTCTCTCTCCTAGACCGGTTGCCAGGGTTGATTAAAAACCCCATCTGCCTTTCTATTATCCATATATGTAGAATAGTTTGATTTAAGCGTTTTAGCGATGTGTAATACAAAACAGACCGTTCAATATTCGAAACGGTAGCCGACTCGACTTTCTCTGACGATACATGATATAAGTCCTTTAGAATAATAGTTGAGCACAGAAAATTGATAAATGAATCACTGTAATAAAGTCATGTGAGTAAGATAAAGCAATCTTAATATCGTCGCATCCTTTTCATCCCTGCATAGTCTTCTCTGCAAAGGTTTAATCTATGCGCCTGCAATCATGATAGTCATTCTGCTTTGTTGCGTGGCACGACCCCCGTGGTAACGTTACGCCACGAGTGCCCTCCATGCCTTTACCAATCACCAGTAATACAAACAGTCTCGCCGATAACTAATAGCCACATGCACTAAGCAGATAGATATCCCATATATACTGTCAGTAAAATTGCTACAAAAGCATAAATGAAAAATTCACGTTGTCTAATTGTTAGAGTCGCAGGAAATGGAGTCGTCGACCCGAGTTTAATTTCCTGGACGAATCTTTTGCATTTCACGTGGCACTAAGGAAAGGTACGAATCCAATTCTCCCTCCAGATATGGGTAAATAGCAGGACAGACTGGCTCTTTAACCATGACAGTAACGGTCTAGGAGAAGGAAAACTCTGAATTCAAATTTTAAACTCCGCTTCAGGAATTGACTGTGTCGCATCTGCTCGTTGGTAAATATATAAATTACAAATTCACTATTTCAATGCCTATTAAATGCAATTTCTTCCTACTGTTTACCCATAGCTGTAGAATAGTTTCGATTCTATGGTATTAGTTGCTATGCTTAATTCAAACAGCCTTTGTTCAAGATTTGAAATCAGATAGCCGAGTTCATATCTTTGACGACAGTTTTACCAAATCGCATATGAGACTCATGCTCAAATTTTGAATTCGATTCACGATTCCATTTTTGCGCCGATAACTTGCTCCTAAATAAACGGATTGAATATCCATTTTAAGACTGTCAGTAAGAGAACGTAATTGTCAGTGTTCTTGAGTCTATCACACTGACCATTTTCTATTTTGGACTAAATGTTCTGCCTTAACATCCAGACGTTTTAACACACCTTTTCAAATCTCCAATCTCTTTCCGAAGTTCACTTCACCTTACCTTTTCATTCATTTAAACGGTAAGCAAATATCTGAGACATCATTAGTTCAGTTCAATTCTATGACTAGCATCTGAGTCCTATTCACTGCACACAAAAGGCGTTAGCATTAGCAATTACAATACTGAGTTCAAATTTAACAAGTCGTTAGAATTGGTTTGTGCTGAGCTGTTCTGACCTGCGCAATCGAAACTATCATTTGTACAGACAACGGCTGATCGATTGAATCGATTGGCACCCATCCAGATTGTTCATTTGATTGACACTCTTGACCTTTATACTTATAACCTTCGATGTAAGTTTACTATGTTCCATCTTGAATCTTTTCAACTGGATATACATTTTTCCAATTTTCCCTATTTCTTCTTTTCATAAATCACGCAAAAACCATTGTGTTTTCAGACATCTGGCTAAAAGTTTCCCTTTCAACAGAAAATTTGAAAGTATTTTGAAGCCACCCCCTCCAATAATCACCCCCTATCCATCCCCTCTCCGTTATCTGGGCAGTGGAAAATAGAAATGACTGCCAAATATAACATGGCAAATATTTGAATGGTTTACCAAATATTGTACTGATTGCCTTTATCCTTTAACTCCGTTGAAGAGCAATTCAACATTATTCCGAGAATATATTGATTCGTACATTTCCATCTCTTCGACCAATTCTTACGAACAAATTTTAAAACAAAGATAACACCGATAGTTATTTGTCTCTGAATTTTTTTTTTAAATGAGGTTGATATGTATTATTGGTTTTTCGGACTTTTGTCCATGTATTTATTGTGAAATATCTAAAACCCAATCTTTCGCTCGTTGTATCCTCGGCCTCTCTTCAGCTGTTCTATTGGGGTGACTGCTCTCACTCCGCTACAAGTACCAAGATTTTGTCTATCCGAGCGCATCAATGATTCAACTTGAAAATTATTTTGAATAGTTTGACGTTGGCAAACAAAGCTTTGTGTTGATACTTATAGCAGAATGAGAGCATTCCCTGGAACACCCGTGGAAGGCTGGAGGGTCCAAAGGCCACAAAGTTTTGTTTAGTGTTTTCACAAAAAGGATGAGACAACAGTCCGAAAGATCAAATTAATAGCGATAGTTATTTAGTTATCTAAATAGATTCGTTCTGAAATAAAAATTTGTGCTGCATTTCCGAGGGTAATAATTAGAATAGATAAATGAAGACGTGATGGTAGGTGTGTCGCTCCACCTTAGATGCAAAATAATCTCCTCGGTTAGCACTAATGAAAAGGGTAGATTCCCTCGTTGCTGGGCTAATACGGACAATAAGCCAGATCTTAGCCTTGAAGAGCATTTAGCGAAACTTTAGTAGGTTCGTCTGACTCATTTAGATTTATATATATAATATATTATATATAATATAATATATTATATATATATATGGCTTATTGTCCGTATTAGCCCAGCAGTGAGGGAATCTACCCCTTTCACTATTGCTAAACGGGAGATATTATTTTGCATCTAAGGAGTAGCGACATATATATATATATATATATATATATATTATTCAATACGGCAGTTCACGGTTAATATTTTTAATGAAATAAACCAAGGAAAAGTTTTAGAATACACAAATCATATTAGTCAATATGAAAAATTAAATAAATGTATGAATATGTGTGAATACACCAAAAAATAAAGATTTTTTGCTTCTATGATTTATGTTTCCGACTAAAAAAACTAAATTAAAACCAAGATAAATCTAACCTTGTTCAGGTACGAGATACTATTATAGTCTATTGCCAATGGCAAAAGGATTAAATGACAAATTCACTATTTCATCCAAACAATCTGTTGGGCAGCATCGCACCGGTCACGTTGAGATGCTGAGAATCGATGACATGAAATGCCGTGCACTAAAAGAAAATTGAAAGGAGCCTGATTAATGCGTGAAAGGCAAAATGACTAGCGAGTCATGGAAAATTATCTCAATAGCCGTTTGGTAATAAGTCATTAAGTCTGCTGACTACAGGAGACGAACCGAAAGTTTTTTGTTTTTTTTTTACAGTTCTTTTTCGTTTTTTATCTTAACTTTTAAAATATTCTCATCCAAAATTAGTCAACCTTCGAATATGACAATTGTAAATTATATAGCTGTGATTTTAATAGTCGAAAATAGTTTTAGATATCATTACTTGAAGTTATAAATGGTTACTTTTTCATATTAGATTCACGATTGTAATATTTTGTATTACATAATATCGAAGTTATTTCAAGATACTATATATATATATATAATATATTATATATATATATATATATATAATATATAGTTTTTCCGTTAAGATAGGGACAGTAATACGTAACATTGGTAATCTCAGAATTAGAGAAAGTTTTATTAATAGCCAAATTAGGTCCTAGTATAAACAATAGATTAGAAGCTAAACACTGAATACATAATTAATTAAAATACACGTCCTCATAGTATATAGTACATAGTATGTACATTTCATTATACATATATCAAATGAATAATACATAAATATATAAATAGAATGAAAATAATAAAATTGAAATTGAAATTGACATGAACGGCTAAATGACTATTCACGTCTTTCCACGTGGCGTTTTTTTAAAAAAGAACACCACGAGACGCGTGTTTATAACATAAAAAAAATAACGACATAAAAAAAACGCGTCCATTTCTTGAATTCGTCTCTGAAGATAAAGTTATACTTTGAAATCGATAAGAACAAAAAAAACATCTTTTTGTTTTTATTTTTATGTGCATTGTAATTGCTTTCAAATTTATTAATATATATATATATATATATATATATACTATAGGGGAAATTATTATCGATAGCTAATCCTAGATTTTAATGTAACTGACCTAATCAAAAACTTTTTTCATGCACTCTGTCTTTTTCTCAATTATGGAATGGGATTCAATTAGGTTGTCTTTCATTGGCGCCCAATATTCACTCAAAATTCTCAACAGGAACAAAGTCGAGAAAACACTTCTTATTAAGAAGAAAAAAAAGTTATAAGCTACATTTCACAATGTACGAAATTAAACCTGAAGAAGGCTGAATAACTTGTTCATCGGAAGGTTATAGGTTTTTAAAAAAACACAGATGAATGTAATGGTTCGAAAAATTACAAGAACATCATAATTATTACCTATTTAAAATCATTCATGGTTTCTATTGGATTTTTTTCGGGTGAAAATATGACATTTAGGAAATAATTATTGATAAATTTGAAAACATATTTATATAAAGCACTGAAATCAAAGACAGTTTATTATTGCTGTTGTATAAACAGCAAATCTTTTTTCTGAGATTATTACGTTTTATAAAATATAATTCGAGAGATAAAATATGGAACATGAATATAAGATTGTTCCAATTGTAGTTGCTGTTTTGGAACGGTCCCCAAGGGTTTGGAAAATAGTCTGGGGAATTATAAATCAGAAAAAGTATCAAACCGATCCAAGCAACAGTATTGTTAAGACTCGTAGAATACTCAAAAGATGCTTGGATACCTGAGGAGACTTGCTATCACTCAACCTCCAATCAACCACCAGCTAAGGTTTGAGTCAAATAATTAATAATAAATTATAATAATAATAATAATAATAATAATAAAAAGATGGACAAATACCTGGACCTTGTCAGAGAACTGAAAAGGCTGTGGAATACGAGGGTCAAAGAGATACCAATTGTAGTTGGTGCACTTGGAACGGTCCCAAAAAGCCTTTTAAAAAGACTGGAGGATCTGGAAATCAGAGAAAGAACTGAAAATATCAGACTACTGCATTGGTGCAATCGGCCAGAATACTCAGAAGAAGTCCTGGAGACCCGAGGGGATTTGTCACTCAGACTCCAGATGAAATACCATCAGCTAACGCTGGTTGTGAAAACTAATAATATAATAATAATAATAATAATAATAATAATAAAAGGTGGACAAATACCTGGACCTAGCCAGGAGAACTGAAAAGGCTGTGGAATACGAGGGTTAAAGAGATACCAATTGTAGTTGGTGCACTTGGAACGGTCCCAAAAAGCTTTTAAAAAGACTGGAGGATCTGGAAATCAGAGGAAGAATTGGAACTATTCAGACTACTGCATTGATGCAATCGGCTAGAATTGGGACTTGTCGCTCAGACTCCAGTAAACTACCATCAGCTTAACGCTGGTGGGAAAAACTAATAATAATAATAATAATAATAATAATAATAATAATAATAATAATACGTTATTATTATTTATTATATTATTATATTATTATTATATTATTATTTTCCTTTGGGGTTGTTAGAATTTTAGGATTAAATCCATTTTATTTAAGAACATCACGTTGAGGCAGTTCGTGTTATTTCAATACAAAATATTTGATTTTGCTGACTGTCATCTTATCAGTCAGTTGACGCGTATTTAGGACAGGCATCATTTTTTTGTTAAATACACATCAATAACCAGTAAGTTGAGCCTGTAGAAAGCGTGTAGGCGCAGTGAGCATACGCACTCGTTGATACGCGCAATCACTAGCGTGAAAATAAAAATAAAAACACAGCAATTTATAGCGTAACAAAAATAAACTAGCTGCCTTCGGAAATTCTTTTAATACTGAGAATTTCGTAAAACTCACGAATAGATACTCAGGAGATTTATTTATACCGACATTTTTGAAAACTCCGCGATCGTCTGTTGATTGACTTATTCGATAAAAAGTAATTTCCAAATACACTGCGTTATATAGACACGTGTAACTGTAGAATTCACATTACTGTTGAGTGTATTGAGAGAGAAGAGAAGAATTTTGTTGGCATCCTTCCGTCTACTAAAGACGATGGCGTAGTGTCCACTTTTTATCTGCATCTGCGTGAGTGGCTAAACAGACCAATTTTGAATAGCAATCTCTGGTGTATTGACTACAAAGAAACAATGATGATTGCTGGAATTGCTGTTGTCTCTCCTTCCTTCTGCTCTCTTTTCAGTGACGGCTTTTTCCCTTTTCTCACTCATTTTCGTTCTTTGTTTGACGAGGAGGTGCCAAATCGCACGGCCTTCTGTTACAAGCCTCCCATGTGTTGGTGTTTGTTGGCATGTCTTCATGTCCATCTTGCAGACATCTTTAAAGCGCAGGCGTGGTCTCTACCGGTCGCGTGCCTTCTACTAATTCCCCATACAGTAGATCTTTGGGGATGCGGCCTTTGTCCATCCTCCTGACGTGACCAAGCCAGCATTAGGCGTCTCTCGTAGAGGAGGGCGGACATGCTGTTTATGTTTGCTCGTTTCCAGTACGTCTGTGTTGGGCATTTTGTCCTGCCAGCGTATGCGTAGAATGCGGCGTAGGCATCTGAGGTGGAAATTGTCCAGTTTCCTATCGTTGCATCAGTATGATGATCCATGCTTTGCTACTGTAGAGGAGAGTACTGATGTAGACGCGCAGTTTGGTTCTCTTAGTTAAGGCTGGCATTGTCCCAGACTCTTGCTCAGTTGGGTCATAACTGCCGACGCTCGCGCGATTCTGCTGTTGACTTCACTGTCCACATCACTGTTGATTGTACTGAGAAGAGAAGAGAAGAAGTTCATGTTATTATTAAAGCAGTCTGTATTCACTTTTGCGGAATACCTATAAGAGAAATTATGGACTCTATATCTCCCAAAATGAAATGGCGGTGCGTGGTGTTAATGGACCCGTCGACCGAGTTCAAATCCTGGCGAGGCTGTTTGCATTTCACATAAACGCATACCCTTGGAAAGTATGAATCCATATATCTCCCCCCAACTATGGAATAATAGTAGGGAAGACTGGCCACGAAGAGGATGCGACACAAGATCAATTTCTTAAGTGGAGTTTAACAGGTTTAAATTCAGAGTTTTCCTTCTCCTAAACTGGTAACCTAGCCATGGTTAAAGACCCCGGCCTGTCATGCTATTTACCATAGCTTGAGGGAGAATTGGCTTCTACCTTTCCCAAGGGTATTAGCACCATGTGAAATTCAAACAGCTTGTCGGGAATTGAACTCGGGTATTCCTTATATAGCTTCTAACTTGTTAGTTTCCTTCTTTTTTAAGTAGTTCTTACTTCTACGGAGAAGCGTAAACAATAGTTTTTCATACAAAATGAAATCTTCGTAAAGGATAATGTGATCGTCGCTAAAATAAAGAAAACAGTATAGTCAACGCGGGATTTTATAACACAGCTTACCTAGAAAGGGTTAAAAAGAAAATTTGTTAGCAAAAAAAAAACAAAAACCACAAATCTCGGCAGATGGAACTGGAGAAAAATACTAAGTCGACTTAAGAAAACAAATAACTAATTGAAAATAGGTAAAAGATAAAATAATGCGGAATGGATTAAAAAAACAATCAGAAGCAGACGAAAGCCGTAACTATTGTTGGAAGATTGAACGAGAAAGGAAAAATTAATCCCCGATGACATAAGACCAATGAATTGAAACCAATCTTCTAAAGGCAAAAAACAATCGAACGCGGGACAGCAATCAACGCCAATTGTGTTGCGAAAAAAGAGAAACAATTAAGTGCCGAAAAGCAATTCCAAAATACTAAAATCAAAGACATGTGTAGTAGGAAAACAACAAACCAGTTCTATTATTGTAATCTGAGAGTCTCAAGCATTGTCGCAATGTCAGATCGCCTATGTACACAGAATTTTATCTCCAACATTTCAATCGTGTTTAGATAAAAGGCCAAGATTCCTTGACGTTTACAAACTTCTTCACTGTGTAGACGAATTTTAACCCTCGCCTCTACGGAAATCCCATGGTCGTTCTTCGATCTGTTGTATACAGATAGACGCCCATATAAAAAAGCAGTCCTTTAACATTTGCATCTACACAGGCGGCGCCCGGCGCGTAATGGAGATTCTCGTTCGATAACGTTTACGTCCTAGGAATTGATTCGGCTAAATTGTTCAAAACCTGAACGAATCGTTTGCATTTCCCATAAGCAATACGTATGAAAAGTATGAATCCAACTAGACAGACTGGGCTCTTTAAACTTGCATAGCACCGGCCTACATATTATGGTTTGTAAATCTACGCACAAGAAATACAAAACTAAAATGATAAATTTTCTCTGATTTCCGTGCTTTAATTAAAAACAAAAACAAATATATTCATTAATATTTCCCTATAATGCTTATTTCACACCGAAAATCAATTCAAAGAAACACATGTATTTTTAATGGTGAGTGGTTGTAATTTATTGAGGTAAATGGATCTTCAACCAGAGTTCAAATCCTGAACGAGGCTATTTGCATTTGACATAGCTCTTTTACCATTGGGAAAGGTGTCTGCAAATGTTTCCTTCCAGATATGGGTAAATAGTAATTCAGACTGGCTCTTTAACCTTGGTTAGGCAACCAGTATGAATAAGGAAAACTCTGAATTAAAACCTTTCAAACTCAGCGTAAGCAATGATTTTGTCACATTCATGAGGAGGCTTGGCCTATATATATATATTATATATATATTATATATAATAATAATATATATATGGAGTAATATGGAAATTATAATCCAACAATATAAAAAAAATTGAAAAACAAGTGTTCCGAAATTAATTTAATTATCATGTTTAAAACATTCGGTTACATTGAACCTCATCAGATGTCTCTTAGGTCTCTGGTTTTTCAAATTTCTTATATAATAATATATATATATATATATATAATATATATATATATATTATATAGCTTTTAAAAAAACAATACATTTTTCTAATAACTTTTCAAACAAGCCTTCTTCAGTACATTTTATATAACCTTCCGATTGATATGTATTCTTTCCTTTGATAAAAATGTTTGCTCGGGTCTTTTCTGAAAATTTGAGTAAATATTAAACGCTACACATAAACCCTTTTCAGATGAGATAGAATTGTATTTAAAATCTTTTTCGTCAGTTTTTGATTAGACCAGCTTACACAATATTTAGACTGATTTCTATATCTACAAGAATATATCTTATCATATATATTTAGTAACTTTATATAATTTCGACAATATATATATATATATATATATATTATTATATATAATATATATAATTATAATAATATATATATAATATATATAGATATATATATATATTAAATTGCTCGCATTACGTGAATGACAGTAATGAAACTCTTTTTTTTACATTTTTAAGTAGACCTAACTCAAGATTATAAAAATAATTGATTATCAGTTCGGAAATAAAATAATACTATATGAACCTAAATCCGTACGAAATGCAATCTGCCTAATTCCTAACCTAAATCACAATGTTTTTTTTAGTATCTCTTTGTTTAAACTTAGAAAAAATCTATATTTTATCTTACTTCTTAAATACATCCAACAAAACATATTTATCATTCTAACCTTTTTGTGCCGAAATTACAGAAGTTAAAGCGTTAGTAAAACATGTTAGAATAATGTCTAAAAAATCCACTAATTATATATTTTTTTAAATAAATAGATGAAAGCAAGTTAAATCTTCTGCTGTCACAGTAACTATTCCTTCTTTATCTCGGGTCACTTGTCCCTCGGACAACTAAGGTAGATACCATTACAGCCTCCGATTCAACTTCTAACTTGAAATCTGCAGAGAAAAACGAATGTGGTATCCCACCGAACGTGCATCATGGCTGAACATGATGGCGACACAAACATGAAGGGCTTCCAATTTCATATGCTCGAGTATTCCTGTAAGAAGGGCTTCTTGGCCCAGACGTAGCGTGTTCGGCTGGTGCTTGGAGGAGATCTGGTTGCCCCAATATGACATGTTCCCGTAAGTAACAGAATTTCCACCACTTTTCACCACCCTTGACACAATAACGACGCTTCACTTATCACTACTATGCGCTCTCTAACAGAATAACATTCACATCTCTTCACAGACCTTTCACCATCTTTATAAGGTGTGCTTTCTTTTACAAAAGAAAACAAAAGCCTAGCCCTTTTATATCAAATGGTCAGCCTCTTCCTACCTCTGCTCGATGAAATTCACAATGTTCTTTCTCTTCTTTGTTCTATACATAAAAAAAATATATAATCAACAAATAGATACACACAACACATAATATAATAAATATGTACACACACGTCTATATGTGAAACACCAATGAGTCCTAGTCTAGTAATGAAACAAATCATTTCTCACAATCATATAAATCATTTTTAACATAATCTCATTTATGATAATGCCATTAACCAATGCTTCTCCTCTAATCACAATATAGTGAACATTCAGATGAACAATCAGATAATAGCTACAAGTCTACGCCTTAGTATCCACTTATGTGCATGCACTCTCACTATACACAACACACACACACACACACAATATATATATAATATATATATATATACATATATATTATAATATTATATATATAAAGATTTTGAAGCAATTTACAATGCAATATGTGTTGAATTTATTTAACTTTTCTTTTTTTTTCCAAAACTAAATATTTTCGGAAGTAAAATTCCATCTTCAGAGTTATGAAAGTGAAGATTGAAAGTACTAGGTGATTTTTATAGTACTTATCCACGCGATATGTAATCTTCTGTTGTTAAGAAGTTGATGAACGCCGAATTATGAAAAAAAAATTTTCGCTGGGATAAGTACTATAAAAAAAATCACCTAGTACTTTCATACTTCAACTTTCAATAACTCTGAAATGGAATTTACTTCCGAAAATATTAGTTTTGAAAAAAAAAAAAAAAGTTAAATAATTCAACACATATTGCATTGTAAATTCTTTAAAATCTTTATATTACACACCCCCACAATGCTTCAATTCTACTATAAAGAAACAACTTATTTATATATAATATATATAATATAATATATATATATATAAGAGAGTTCATAATTGCTTGAAGCATTGTGTATGTATTGGTTAGGAGGTTGATTTAGAAGGCCATCACAATGCAGTGGAATAAATAAAAAATAATAATACGTAACAATGTGTGTGTTGACCTATATTTTTTTATTATTCTTGAATTTCGAGGTAATACCTCTTATCAAAAGAATGAACTGAAGTCAATCTTTTGATAAAGATGTATTACCCTCGAAAATCAAGAAATAATAAAAAAAATATAGGTCAACACACACCACCATTTTACCGTATTATTATTTTTTATTATTCCAACTGCATTGTGATGGCCTTCTAAATCAACCTCCTAACCAATATATTATATATTAGATATTATATATATTTATATAATATTATATATATATACACGAGTCCCAAAAGTTTGAATTCATAGCACTTACTTTATATAGAAATCGCTACCTAACTTAAAAAATTCAGTTAAAATCAAACGGACCACTATTGTTGTTTACGATATCAACCCTCTGGGCATTAAAGCCGAATCAAGTTATAATGAAACAAAGAACTCTGGTTGCTTACAGTATCTACTTGCTTAAGTGTCAGTCAATTAAGTATTGAACAAGTTCATCGCTGCTTAACCAGCTGACTTGACTTTATATAACCACCCAGTCTCAAAGCCTAAACACTATGAGGATTTCTTTCGGATCATCTGAGGTCAGACAAATTACCTCAGGAAAATGTTACACAAAAAAGGAAATCATCTCTGAATTGAAACATTTCCTTTACATTAAGAATTTTTCAAGTGAATGTATCAGTGAATACTCAAGGCCATCAATTTGAACGCTTACTTAATAACATTTATTATTACCCTTCTTTGCCTATGGATCCAAGCTTTGAAACATTATATAATATATTATAATATATATAATATATATATATATATATATATATATATATATATATATATAAATATATATATATATATGCACAGGAAAATCTTATATAATATATTTAAGGCTATCATGTATAGCGATCTACACAATGATGATGAGTGAAAAAAAGGAAGAATAGCGTGAAATTGTTATGATATAAAACTAGAGTCCTTTCGTCCTACTTTTCAAGTTTTACACCTGGAAACGATTAAAGTCAATTAAGTAAATTTTATTAATTTTTCCCCCCCTTTCTACCTAATTAATAATTAATTCCGACTTATTTGATTACCTATTGACTTTAATCTTTCGTGGTTGTAAATCTTGGAAAACACCGCGACAAAGGCCCCTATTAATAATAATTTCAAACTTTTCCAGTCTTCTCTTCTACCCCCACT
>JALAJA010000692.1:0-41689 GCA_023376005.1 Doryteuthis pealeii | reverse complement strand
GGCTTTCCCTAAGGTTGTGTAAAATTGATGTTAGGTTGGTTTTATTGAGTTGGCTGCTTTTTTATATCTGTTTCTTTTTTCCCTAACTGCTTGTCCCCAGGAACAGATGTTCGTCTTTAATTTAGTTGAACGCACTCGCTGGCCCGCCTTCTAAGTTGAGCACTACTAATCAAAGTCGTTTTCGTACTTCTCGTTGTGTGAGCTTTCGATGCTCCTGCGAGGATATCAATTTATTTCTTACTGATAACAGCGTACGACGATCTGGCCACAATATCGCGCTTTCTGCGCAATAGTCGTCGACCAGCTCTCGTATCCTGTTCAATATTTCTGCACCCATGTGTTGCCTTTCTTTCTATTTCTATCGTACGGCTAAGTCTAATTTTTCGCATGTGGACCTATCTGTGATTCGGAATACTCCCAAAGGAAGAATACGCTTCACAGCTTCATCGTCGCACTATTTATCCATTTTTTTATTAGACTGGTCCAGCTTGCGCTTTTGAGCATTGGATACGTATGTCCATAGTTGCCCTTCCGTTTTTGGAATTTACGTGTTTCGAGGCATATACACAGCCTTGTTCTCAGGAAACTCGCTAGGAGATCACCCTTCCTGTCTTTGGGTGTGTAGGCGAATCTATTGTTTTCGTTCTTCCCTATCTGTGCTTTTCATGTCTCCCCAATTAATCAGTACGTTATGTTGGGGTGTGCTCATAGGCGAGGATAGGCGATTAAAAGTATTTCCCAATTCTTTCTCCGCTGACTTGTGGCTTGTAAACATGAACTATAGTCTATGCAGGGATTTGCCATCAAACTAGCACTCATGATTTCTAGGGACCCTTTTCTATGCTGTTAACTGATTTTATGCTCGAGCTAAAGCATCCTACACCTCCTATAGTTTGCATTGACGGATTTTCCATGCAGATACTACCACAAACGTCCAGCCCATTTCCAGATTCATGGTATTTTAGTCTAATCCACCATGGTCAAATCTGTGTCTTGCACACATATATGTCATATTATTTTCGGCTCGCATACCCGGATTCGGGAGTTGCCTATCTTCATATTCTAAACGTACAATGTTCTCAGCTGGAGTATTCTTTGACATCTAATAGGCTTTTATTAATTGCGGTTATGTCTGTCTTATTAAGATATTCGTTAGGTTATGTGCTTCAAAGTGTGTTCTGTTGTCTGTAGAGTGGTTGATTAGGTATGTGTGTATTGAGCCCTGTAATTATTATCGAACACTGGGCCGTTCCTCGAACCCAGCAGGACACGTGCTAATTTGAAAGCATGGCATACGTTCGCTGCATGATTCTTAACTGTCAATCCTGTCATGAATGGTTTGCGGTTGGGTCAAGATTATCGGTAACTCACTCTATCGATAGCGTTGGACTCAAATCAGCCGCTAGCTCTAGAATCGAGCACTACTTACCTGACTGAACTGTACCTGCCGTGACCCATTGTGGTCCTCCGCCCAGCATCTATAATACCCGCGTGGACCTATTAGCTCTTCCGCGTCTCTCACCATCCACCACGCTGCTTACCCTGTCAGACAGTCGATTAAGCATGGCAAAACTAGTAAATGAAATTAGTGTAGGCAAAAGTTACCTCGAGATCAAAAACTAAGGCAAACAGCCAAAAAAAAGACTTCCACAATAATGGGGGAACCTAGCTACCACTTCCAGAAACTCTGGGAACACACACCATAAAAATCATGGTAATAACACTCCAAAAGATTCATTAGAATAGATCAACTAAGACCATAGAACTAGGATTTTACAAACAGGAAGAACTCCACGTAGTCTAAATTTAAACGGAAAAAGGTAGCAAGGCGCGGGTCTCGACGAAATACCCCGGAGTATGGAAAATGGCAAGTCAGCGACTCATACTACTTCAGCTAATGCATCAGATATAGACAAAAATAGAATAGATAAATGGGACAAAAAGATGCACCTCCGTTCCCCAAAAAGAGACCTAGGAATAGCTAAAAACTACAACATAACTCTACGGCTATCGCAGCCAAACTCTATAATGCCCTTCTTCTTAATCGCATTCCGATCCAAATAGAAGAAAATTCCTTAGAAAACCAAAACGGATTCTCCGTAGAAACCGTTCCACAACCTCTCAATCCTGACATACGACAATCATAGAAGGATTCGAGCAAAAATCTAGAGCAAGCTACTATATCGTAATTTTTCCAAAGGCATTTTATCCATACACAGAGGAAAAAATAACAATACTACTAGCTACGGGCTACCAGAAAAAAACGGCTGCTATAATGATGCTCTTACAGAAGCACACCAGCCAATGTACGCCACCGATGGCGACACAAATTCGCGACAAATTCGAAAAAATGAGTTCCTACAAGGAGATACATACACCATATGATATTATCATAGCTTAAGACTACTGTACTCGAAATCCTTAATACCATAGAAGAGAAAGGCTTCACACCAAAAAAGGTCAAGAAGAGGCGATATCCCGCACAGAAAAGCACAAGATGACAGACTACGCTGATGACCTTGCACTCATGCAGATAACCCACCACAGGCCGAGTCACTACTGCATAGGCCCTAAGAAGCAGCAAATAAATATTGGCCTTCTATGTAAAACCCGATAAAACAGCATCACATATGTTTCAAAAGAAAGGAGACCAAACCACACTCAACGTAAGTCCCCTTAAGCCAGTAGAACAATTCACTACCTAGGTAGTAATATCTAACACAGAAAGCGATGAAATACAACAATAGGAAAAGCATGGTCGGCCACAAACACAAATCATCAGTAATATGGAAAATCCGATCTCACTTACAAGCTAAAGCGACATATCTATTCCAGGCGGTTCTGTATTCAGTGGTGCTGTACGATCTGCACAAACGCTGGGACCCTAACGGGCCCTGAGAAATAAGCTCTGCTACGGAGCTGCACAATCAATGCTGCGTGCAGTCTCTGAATAATCGTGGCAATACTGCAGCACCCCCACAGGAAGCACTGTATGCCACCTGCCCCCATCTCACAAACCATAAACATGAACGGACCAAACATTGCGGCACGCTGAAGAAGCAAGATGAGATCATAAGTGGACGTTCTCCTTGGAAGCCAAACACACCGGAACAAGCTAGTGTGCCGCCCAGCAAGACCTACCTAGACCAACTAAGCCAAGATGCAGGTTCGTGCGCAGAAAGACCTCCTCGGCAAAAATGACATATCACCAGGCACACTCACAGGTTAGGCTGAAGAGATTTGTTCAATGTACCTATCCCTTGTTTAATAGCCGACATGATGATGATTGATACATCGATCCTAGGATATGAGACAAAATTGTTTGTGGTTTTTTCAATGAAAAGAAAATGTTTACATAATGTTCATAAATAAAAGAATAAGAGGTAAATAGATAGATAATGTTGACGAATAATCGAGAGTGAAAAATAGAAAAGGTGCGTACTTATTTATTGAATATTAAAAAAGATATATTTTGTCGACACTTAGCGTTTCGATTGATAATCTGCAGTACGAACATATAACTTAACAATTCATCCATTTTAAGATATACATATATATTTTCCACTATGGTCAGTTATGGTAGGAAGAAAAGTGAAATGAATCCGACAGTACACCTGAAAATAATAATAGAAGAAAAATATAGATATATGTTCGATACGGTAAGATTACACGAAACACTAATGTGGAACATAAATATTTTCTCTGCATAATAAATCATTTTCCCATTTCGCTATTTTCACTACCGCTATGATAGATTCCACACCTCGGATTCATTTCCTTTAGTCATCATACACAATAAAAGCTGTAAATTCATATATGGAAACTCTCTACTGATCAGTTCTACTTGATTCCTGTAATCACACCGCCCGCACTGTCAGACTATGATTGAGATGATTGCAATGCTCTTCATCTAAACAGAAAACTTATGAAAACATCGTCCTTCTTAAACTGGCTTGCTAATACCATCGGGTAGTGTAAGTAAAGTACGTAGACCATGAATCAACGACAGCCATGTTACTGACAGCTTTCTCATGAATATCCGATCTTCAGACCATAACTCTGGCTCTACCGATCCGCGACTTTAAGCGGACACTATCTTGACCTCCGCGCTCGAGGTCCCACGCTACCTCTCCTACACAACGTTTCCTCCCTTCTCACGCAGCAGTATCAAGTCTCTCGGCTAACAAAAATACCTACCAGAGTTTCCTTCTTCTAGACTGGTTACCTAGCAAGGTTAAATTCCCAGCCACCCACTATTTATCCACACATCCTGCGACAGAATGATGACCCATCATCATGCAATCCGCCGTCTTACCATCACCCATCCTGAACTCATCACACACAAGCAGCCTACTTTCGCCGCCCAGTGAACACTGTAACCACCTCGACTCCACTTAATCTACGGAGCTCTAACATTACCCACGCAGCTCCTAACTAAATATAAATGCACTTCACCATGTATTGACACTGTTACTCACTATAGCAGCCATACCAATCATGGATAAAATATTATTATCCGTATTTGCTGCCTTCATGCCAACTGATTCACTTGATATAACATATCACATGAAATGCAGCGCACTGTACACCCACCCTGACACAGTCCTCCATCGCGAGTAAGAGGAAAATCTACAACATTTCCCCGTCACCTTCTTCATACACATCTCATTTCCTCACCTCATCTTCCACATCCCTCGTAACTACGCCAAAGTCTTTGAATTCTCTACCTCTTATCGTTTGCGTCCTCATGACACACTTGTAATTGCTCCAATTTAGAAAATTTCACATTGGACACTCTTGAGGATATTTATGCCTTGTGCCAACTTCATTTATCTAAACTGTCGTCAACTCCAGTTCTTCCACTCTGATCAGATCCACACCTAATTATTTCTTTTCTTTCTTCTCTTTCCGCTTTTTCTTATATTCCTTTTCTTTCTTTCTGCCTAATATGTCCCATTACCTTTCAAACATTACAATCGCTAATCAAACTCCTTCCTTCTTTAATCTTCTATCACTCTTTCTCCTGTCTGCCTCGCTCTCTCCTTACATCCTACTTACTATCAAATCGATACCGATACTCAGCGGTAGATGACGATCCACACGCACGACATACCGTCTAAACAACCAGCACCGAAGCATGTCAATCTCTCCCTCCTCCTCCTCCTCTTACCTCTCATTCCTCTCCCTTCTCTCTTCTCTCTCCCCTCTCCTCCCTCTCTCTCTCTCCCCTCTATCTAAAAAATCTATAGAATAGCTTCCTTCTCTTTTATACATCACTTCTTCTAACTCTCCTCATCTTCTTACCACTGTCTGTCTCGTCTCTGTACTCTCCGTCTGTCCTCTCTCCTCTCTCCTCGTCTCGCTCCTACTCTCTCCCCTCTATCCTCTCCTTCTTCCCTCCTCCTCTCTCATCTCTTCCTCCTCTCTCCTTCCATGACATCTACTTCCTTCTACCTTTTTTTCCCCTCATTACCATTTACCGGGCATCTGTATTCTTCTTTTATCTACCCTCTCTCTATGCTCACTGCTTCCTTTTATTTAGATGTTCCTCCTTTTTCTCTCATCCGCTTCTTATTATGTTTATACTCTTTACGACATCGTTGTTATTCTTCTCTGTCATCTATTCCAAACACACTGAAAATAATTAACCCCATCTTAACATCACTGTTTTTCATTCATAAAGCAAGCTAGATCCATTTTTCATAAAATCTTCAAAGCATCTTATCATTTACACTTCAATATGCTTTTAATCGATTTCTGCGTGTTTTCTCGCTTTGTTTATTCTTCCTCTACAAACTCATATGAACCGACTCATCAACAGTTCTGGATTTCCGCATTTCTATCAATAGGCCAAACACTGGTGCCGTCTTTTAAAGCTTCATTATTGTCTGATTCTTACGTGTTAAATGAAACAACAAATATTAATTATAGGATTATAGACGAAAAAGATTTATGAAACAATGTCTCAAGTTATTTAAACAAAGCTGTCACTGAAAATAATCTTTTGCGTTCATCTTATCATGTCGTGGACCAGATTCATAACTGACACTGGTTGCGTTGGTGGTTGTGTATGAGTGTATTTTCCTGCTGTCAAAGCTTGGACGTTATTTTTCTCATTGCTGAAGGACGTTTGTTTTAATAATTATTGTCACGGTTCCAATTTCTAAACTAAACCAAGTCAGAATAAAAGTACTACCAACCAAGTCAGAATTAATGGCGATTAAAGGGGTACTCCACCACTCAGCAGAGCGTCCAGAATGCAACCACCACAAGAGGAGTTTAATGCATACCCATACACTAACACCTCAGCCACCACATTCTAGTAATTATCTGATAAAAAACATTGATGGTATTCCTAAGAGCAATTGGATCGAGTTCAGTCTTATATATCGCAGGCTTGATCTGAGTATCGATTGATCGAGATTTCTCTCCGACTATGCAACTGTTCCTAAAAATCTACTCACAACACCAAAGCAAAAGAAACCACTGAATGGTAAGAAATCAACTTTGTGCAACGGTTCAAATCCTGGGAACGCTTCTTTTCGTTTATTCAGGCTAATGCCCTTGGTAAAGCGTATGAATCCCTCCTCAACGCTCTATACTGGAGTCTCATCTTCATCAGTCAACAATTCTATACTCTCAACATTTCCAAACTGCGGCAAACGCACTAAGTCTGCTCTCACCACTTCAAAACTGTTGCGATATCCTCGTTTGTATGAATTTGGCTATAATCTTTTTTTCTGGGGAAGTTCCAATATACAATAATTATAATTGTTTTATCACTTACCCCATTACAAAATTCTTTCATACGAGAAGATCTCTTAGGATTTGAGAAAGAGCGCCAGGAAAATTAATCTTCCGTTTCTACTAAAACTTCATACTATCAGAGCCAAGTCACGAGAACAGTATGAAAGGGTAACACACAGAAAAAAAATACATCCACATGCTTCAAATTCTGATTCAAACAAAATGTTTGCTCGCATTATACTACTAGGTCGGTATAAAAGCTTTACTTAATCAATAATCGATTTGTCGTTATAGCATTTTTTAAGACAGAAAATTACCTACATCACAAAACCCTTTAACAATGAATAAACCATTCGTTAGTTCTATAATCACTGGTTCTTAGCCACAGACCAATGCTTCAGGACTAACTTGATGTAATTAGCGCCCTTTCAGCAGACGTAGAATACGTTGCTGTATCCCCTGCAGCCTCCCATAAAAATGTTTTTCCGGGAATATGACACAAAAACTGATCCGGTCGATAGGCTCCAGTTCTAACACTATCTGAGAGATAGAGTACTCCTTCATTGCACCCGGGTTATAGGTATGTAGGGTCACATTTATGTCAAATAGATTTGTTTAACTCTTTGCCCACTTAAAACCACTTCACTAGCGCTCTCATACCACCACCTTAAACGAAGTACAAGAACTCGTGTTAGTTCATTATAACTGAAGCAGAAGACCTCAGATAGCTACATAAAACTACAATATACTTATTTGAATCAGCAATGATTCTGATGTGAAATAGATTATGAACTTTGAAATATCACACTCATATACGTGAAACATACCTAAAAAATGCTACGACATCGAGTAGTCAAAAGATTAATAATACACATATTTATATGATCTGCAACTGCTAAGAAAAAAACTACACAAAAACTGTGAATATGAACGTACTTACCCCGGACCCAGATTCTTAACACATAACACCCGGCAGCCAGTATTATCATATCTAGTACAGTCCCCTGAAGTTACCACGCAATTGTTATCCCATTGTCACGCGACAGTACAGTATCATATTTGGTACGGCGCGACACCGCAGTACTTTCATATTTGGTACCGTCCCCCAGATTGTCATAATGGAAACCACTACCAGTCTGATTCCCAACTAGCACGACGTACATGCCGTTAAAGTTAATGAACGTTATTAAAAGTCTCTACGAATTGGCACCCCACAGCTTCACATTACTTACTTACTGCCTTTCAAAATCTCAGACATCTATAATAACATTACAAAGTAAAACGTTCCGACATGTCTCTATCCTTTAGTCCTCTAGTTCGACCAAGCGCCTAGACTCAGCGTAAACGGATTGTTCTTACTCCAGCAGTTCCTGTGCCACCACCTACCATTCCATGAGCTCCCTCACTTACCCACACATATCAAAGCCATGCGTGAGTTTGTGAGTTCGTTATTGAATCACGAGTCCATATGCATCCGAGTGAGCTCTAAGACTGACTGAGATTGTATCTTTACTTTATATAATAATATATATTATTAATATACTTACTATATATAATACTATATATATAAAGATAAATAGATAAAGATAAAGATAATAGTATACAGTATCTTACTATTTTTGCTTCTACCTAGGTCATGTGCCGACTTTTTATCATTAGCTTTTCTTCATGGCCGGTTTTGACTTAATCTATATATATCCAATTGTTTTTTCTTTTGGTCAAATATCTATACAATAGATTATTGGTTGTACATTCATTTATCTTTTCCTTTCCCTCTCCAAAATTTCTCTTTCTCCCCGGGTAAATGTTGTAGTAACTCATACCCAATCAACACCTATTTACGGATTTTTGTCACCGCACATAGATCCCTTACCAACACACGTTTGGTATATTAAGATATCATCTAATACGTAATTATTAATATACTATATATTACGATAAATATCTCAATATAATCCAATTAGATACTTTCGTCAGCTGCTCGGACTATTTAAACCTATTCATTTTGTAACTTGTAACTAAAAAGCACGTTCACCAAAACATTATCAGGCTTAGATAATCCACAAAAAGCTATAAAACAAGTTCTCTTTCGATACAAAAACTTACTGCAACAACTTTAGGGAAAAGGAAAACTCTGAATTCCAATCCAGCGTACTCTACTTACAAAAATTAACAAAGGAAGTGGTGAAACACATTCTTTAGGATTGAGTCCCTAACCAAATAATAAAGACCGACAATGTTGTCTTCTTTATATACATAGTGTTCACAAGACTTATTGAAAATGTCTCATAGATTATTATAGTTTTTGAATCTTAAAAATAGTAAATCTTTACATGAAATGTCCGTCTTCTTTAGAAAACCGGAGGCTGAGATCTTAATATCTTGTTATGCGTTTAAAATTCATCATATGCAGAGTTTGAGGAATGAAAAGTCCGCGTCTCTCATTCACCCACGACACTCATTTTATAGTTACCACATCCATGGTATAGAGCTTCCCATTTAGGTAGTAGTGAAGGATTCGATAAGCATTACATGAGTCTTATCTCTTATATCAGAAAGTAATGGTAGAAATGTTAACTGAATGCCATAAATTCCACACATCACCTCAACGTATACCTTAATTTCATCTTCTCCGGTATGTACACAAAAACATAGTAATCACCTTCCTAATATCAATACATAATGACTAAGTTCATAACCAAACCCAGTATACTGTCAGACTGCGGCCCCGTTGATCAGAGCATGACGACGGTAGACCAAATCTTTAAGTTGAACTCGTCTCACCAAAAACCTAGCACCAACGGAATACCAAAGCGCCTCGGCACGACTGCGGTCTGGAGTATCCTCACTGGAAATTACTGACAAAAAATAAAGTTTGACCAACAAAAACAACAAAAGCACATCATCAATTGAATACACATCGTTCACCTGATGATTGCATCGCACTGAAACCAATAGGTTGTGATTTTCCGTTTGTCACCTAATAAATAGATATGAAAAAACCTATACTATATTTATTCCTTATTATCCATTATCATAACAGCCCTATCTAATCGACGCACTCTACTATAATAACGCCTTTGGTACCACCATCCAGCAAAGCTGAAACAGTGACCATCTCACCACTATATTAAAAATATATATATTCTATATATATATTATATAATATATATAATAGAATTCTAGTAAACCAAATTTTTTCACTCCCACAACATATATATATAATATATGTTGACACACACATAATGATTGTGGGTTAGGTTGTGTCTCGACGTATGTGTGTGGTCGTGTGTGTGCTGGTGTGTGTGTGCTGGTGTGTGTGTGTTTTCTGATAAAAACAAGCATTTGCTGGCCACATATACTCTCGTAGTATAGAAGCTTCTTACCTCTCCGTTGAGACAACATAATAAATTCATATATAATGCATAAAACACTATGCTTTGACTCAACTCCTTAAAAAAATATCAGAATCGACGGACAATTTTTAAATCTAACTGACAACGATAACACGTTTGGCGGCACGCTTTCTCAACAAAAATATATGCGTACTTCATCAATCTTAAAAAGATCATACTACGACAGCAGAGATGCATCTAGCAAAACTCTATCAACAACCTACAATATACATATTCGCGAAATTCCATCGACGACTAACCCCATGAACAACCTATGAAGAGAGTAAATCTCGTTATGATAAAGTGATCAGTCCTTCAGATTCCTCTGTTTAGCATTGGTTGGTTATTTTTTACAGCACTCAACCCCTTACTAAAAACCCTTATTTTATGCTGAAGTCAATATTTTTTTACACGGACCTGGAGTTGCTTACAGTACCTGTTCTCTTACCTGTTCCTATTTAAATTGAACAGTGCTCGATTAACGGTTGTGCATTGATCTTTACTGTTAAAGAAAAGACTCTTCCTAGTTTGAAATCAACCCGTATTCATCCAGACGAACTTTAGGCATAAATATCTACATCACACGCGCCATTATAATCCTTACACAACTGCTGCGTCGCGCTGTCGATCCCTTCGTTACTTAACTTTCAATCAACCGGATAACCCCGATTTTCAGCGCACAACTTGATGCCGCAAACACTCTCATCTCATCACCAGATGAAGCATAGAACAGACCAATACAGGAACGCTAGATCCATGGATAAATGTATAACAATTACTATAAATTTTTTTCGAGTCAAAAAGAACAGGGCTGTATTAGAGGTCATCGGTTATATAAACTGATTCTGATCACGATTTAGAGCCAGTCTCATGACTACGATAGATAGATAGATAATAGATAGTATAGATACAGAGTCAGTCTACGGATAGACATCGGCTAATCAGACTTTAGAATCCACTGTTCTATGTCCTCCACTTAGCCATAACATAGAACTAGATAGCGTGGATGGATACAGATCAGATATTGCGTCTAATGGAATACGAATCCGCTACTACCAATCAATATATAGAAGATAGATAATGTTCAGTCTATCTATATCTCCAAAGATAGACATACACTTCCTAGCAGTACCTATGCATTTAACTCAGATAATAAGATATAGTTTGGTTTTTTTGTTTTACGCATACAAACAACCCCAGTGGTCATTTAATGCCGATAAAGTTTTGAATAAAATCAATTTCTCTAATGATAATACAATTTTTTATAAATACATCTATGTAACCCATAGATGAAACCCAACAGGTACTACCACTCCGGGTCAGAGTGACCAGGGAGAAATGGTGATGAAGGGGTGCTCCACATTCCCCAAACCTCCCAAAACACTGGTACCTCACCACAGATAGAGTTTAACGCCATTCCCAGACATGAGACCCGCAGCACCGCCTTTACACCCATATGATAAAAGAATCTGACGCTTGCTAACATACAGGGCAATAGTAGTTGGGAAATCTAAACATCAAAATCAATAGGTGCTAGGGAGACGTGACCCAGCCGATTTGATCGAGGGGCCCTCCAACCGCCCGTTCTAGCCCAAGATGTAGCCCAAATGGAGTATTGCAGTCATGAAAACTCTCATCCACCTGGCCTCTATCCTAAGCATCACCTGGCGGTACGCACTCACCAGAGCCCAACCACGCTCGTCCCATCCGACGGACCGCTACCCCTCTCGACGGCATTGCATGCGGCCTTGTGCTTTTCTGCTACACGCCCCAGCCCCGACACGCATGCATCACTACACTATAGTTCCAGAAGCACTATACTATCGACAATACACACTCCTGGTATCCCATCAAATAGATCAATATGAAATGTCGTCGAAGTCAAATATGGAAAGAATGATTAGGTAGCTCTACTTAAACACATCAGTACTAACCACTGTACTGCAATCCTATTGAAACTACATCAACAACCCCTTATATAGTCTTTTCGAAGTTTCCTTCTGTTCATCATCTCCATGCTACTCTGACGACTCCGATCTCTTCGCTAAAATGATTCAGTCTCTCCTGCATTTATTCCTCACAAGTTTCGTCAAACGCTCTCTCTGACACTCCGCTTCTCCTGAACCAGTCTGCTACGAATTAACGTGTGTGCACCTTGATCTTTACTTGTAAACGTCACAACAAGCGTCTCCCATAGTTAGATTCTCACACACAGCAACATGTATTTACTTACGACGAAAGAAAGTGACTGCAAACGATAATCACTCTATCCACGGCGGTCCTTACAGTTCGCATTACAACTACTACACCCAACCTTATATCATAACATACGACCCTCGTAGCCAATTATTTACTATCATGACATAACAACATATCCTATGACAGGATTTTCAAAAAATTCTATGATTAACGGTTAATCTGGGAACCTACTGTAGTTAGTTAATTCCAATAGATACTAAAATCATTGCTATTCCTTTGGTAATATGGCAAATTGCTCACTAGACTCTACTCAACAATCACTCAGCATCTACTACTACTTCCTTATCTACATACGTACATCTCCCTATCTTGATCGTCATCACCTTGACCCCATCCAGACTTGGACACTCAAAACAGCATCAGCTTCACAACTTAAAAGCGGACTTTCAACACCCTGCAGTCCTATATAAATCTTTCTAACCCAGCATACAAATGTCAATCAGCCTCCATTGACCACCTAACACACCACGTATCCACTTCATCTGTCTTCCCGACCACCCACAAATTCCATAATCTCAAAACCTATACCTCAGTCCTATTCCTCCACCTGTGGTCACCACCATCAGAATGATAATTCGATATACAATCTATTACCGCCATCCTCAATATTACTCTTACAGTTGTCACAAATAAACCCTTTTCTTTCACAACTATTTAATTCTATACTACATACCATAACCCTAAACTGTCGCTGACAGAATTTTTAGAGCTAAACACATTTTAATCTCGTGCCAAACACCAAATATCTATTGTTCCAACTCTTTATACCATGTGCAGCAGATCAGACGCTCCAAATTCTAGTTAGTAGAAGTGCACCACTCTATGTTAAATCTGCAGAGAAGTCATGATTGTACAGATAACACTAGTTTACTCCAATCACAACAACACGAGGCTATTCGGCGCTCGCGCTTTCTTGAGAAATACCGAGTCCCATGGCCGCGTTTAAAATGCTTTGCCACCTGTCGAAAATTTTATGGAATGGAAACACACTGAATCTACGAAATGAAAAGGGTTTCCAGGCGTAGCGGTTACAAAGAATGTAAATCGAGCAGTCGTCTGACATGAAAGACCTACATTACTTGATTTCTAAAAAGGTGCAAACCGAAAACAGTTCTTTCTATACCAAACTCCCTATGCAAAATTGCAATCATTTATTGAATACCTTGTTATATATTACCAAACCCACCGCACGCAGGATGAAACAAGGTCGATTTCTAAGCGAGTTTTACAGCTTGAATTCCAGAATTTTCTTCTCTTAGACGGGTGCCTAACCAAAGGTTAAAGAGCCCAGCCTACCCTGCATTACCCATAGCTGGAGGGATAATAGTTGGGATTCGTTACCTTTCCCAAGAGTATTAGTCCTATGTGAAATATCAAGCAGCCTGTCTAGGATTGAACTCGTCTCCGTGCCCGTGTCGATTTCCTACACCAATAACCAATCACACTATACGCCCCCGAAGGACTTCGTATAGCGTTCAGTTTTGGGACACTTAAAATTCGAACTAATGATGCAATCTTCTATATCCTAACACGCCGTAAATATGTAGTATTGAAACATCACACTTCACCTTAACAGGAAGACTTGGACTAGCGTCCAGCAACACCCAGATCAACAAACTAACCATGCTCAAACACCTGACATCACAATCTGTACAAACCTCTACAGAAACTATTGGTCAGTGTTCCAGTACCCTTATACACGGCATAAATAAAATTACACACTAAAACCACCAGCCACTCCAACACACAATCCTAGCAACATAACTATACAACCACCTGCCCAACATACGTGAATACGCCCAAGCTCGATCTTAACACCACGTTCCAAAGAGCATCTTCTCAGAATTCATATTCAACTTGACAACACACGTCGTCCTCAACTCTCAAATACTAAATCGCCTACTCCAAATCTCTACAAATAGAGATATTTTAACTAATCAGCAAAATGATAGTGAATGAAAAGAAAAGGAATCAATAAAAAAGAGCTATAGGCCGGGTTAGCTCATCGTAGAGCGTTCGGCTAGAAACCACAGATCCCTAAGCTTCGCTAATACCGCTACCACTCGCCAACCATCAGTAGTAGTCCCAGGATCCTGCGCGACTAAAGTACAAGGCACCGCTATCACTCGAAGGCTGCTCGATGCGTCCGACCTTCAGACGCAACCACACTACAACTCCTTCGCGTCAGAACACTCGAAAAAGGCCACTAGACTCTCTCGCTCTCGATGGCGCTCCCAAGACGATACGACTTTAGGCACCCCGACGACTTACTTTTTAAAACTTTTTACTATAATAGAGAACTCTCCAGAATTTTTTTTGTCAATAAAGTAAGGACATTTGCAGAGTTTTCAATATTCAAAAAATATGTTTACAAACATTTTCCACAAGAATTAATGTTTTACCATTTTGATGTCTACAAAAACAGAAACACATTTATTTTTGCCAAATAATTCTGTTTATTTCTTAATCATGACATATTCCCAGTGCATGATAAAAGCGAAAGTTGAAATCCCAAAAACGAATACAATTGCTCTTCACCAATCCGCACCGCACACCCTAGTGCACAACCTGGTCATATAAAGTCTCAAAACCACTGAAATAGTCACATCCAGTCACTTCTTCTAATATACTCTTCGCTGGACCTCACCTACTCTTCCTTATGTCTTCACGAAAACGCGTTGTCTGCCATAGCAACAAGTGGTGAATAAAAGTTCGTCCTTGCCTCATAACCCTTACAACTGATCAAACACGCGGTCTAACCACATTCTTCTTTTTTCCGTCTCACTCGACTGTAACACTCACGGAATCCCTACTGTGTGTAATTCCATCGACCTTCTAACTTCACACTCGCTGTTCACCGATTTTTGTCCAGACCGTCCTATTTTGACAATCCACTGGATCCATCTATACTCATCACTCGTCAGATTGCTTCCTCTCTTCTCCCCATCCAGCCTTACACTCCAAATGATTCTCTCTTCGACCCGTATTGTTGTGGTTCTTTTAGAGCCAGTATGAAACATACGAGAGGAAATCGAACGTAACAAATATATTAACAAAGACACCACAGCACCGTACAACAACACTTATACCACTACATGCAAGGTAAACTCGTAGGCGGTCTTATCAACTGTCCGCGAAACCTGGACTCTCGCTAAGGCACTAAGCTGCTGCTATTTATAGTGGTAAATTTATCATCCAACTCTATACACCCAAAATGAATTTTCCCTTTCTTCTATTTCACCCAAATATTATTTCCACCCCTTACACCGCCAAATGGTTTTCTTTAACCCCTCTCTACATACAAATGATCCTCTTCGCCTCTATTTCCAACCCCAATGATTCTTTCCACCCCTAATACACCGAGAATGTTTCTTTTAACCCTTTACATTGCAAATGATCCTCTTTCTGCCTCTATCCACCCAAAAGTATTTATTTTCCACCCCATACACCCAAATGATTTCTTTTAACCCCTTACATGCAAATGATCTCTTTTCCTCTATTCACCCAATGATTCTTTTCCACCCCCATAACACCCAAATGTTTGCTTTTAACCCTTTACATGCAAATGATCTCTTTCTGCTCTATTCACCCCAATGTCTTTTCCACCCCTATACCACCCAAATGATTTTTTTAACCCCTTACATGCAAATAATCCTCTTTCTCCCTATTCACCCAAATATATTTCCACCCCTATACACCCAAATAGACTTCTTTACCCCTTTACATGCAAAATGATCCTCTTTCGCCTCTATCACCCCAATGATTCTTTTCCACTTCCTATACACCCGAAATACGTTCTTTTACCCCTTTACATACAAATTATCCTCTTTCTCCTCTATTCACACCCCCAAGATTGCTTTCCACCCCTATACACCACAATGATTTCTTTTAACCCCTTATACATACAAATGATCCCGTTCTGCCTTCTATTCACCCCAATGATTCTTTTCCACCCCTATACACCCAAATGATTTTCTTTTAACCCTTAACATACAAATGATCCTCTTTCTGCCTCTATTCAACCCAAATATTCTTTTCCACCCTACTCACCCCAAATTGGTTTCTTTTCTTTAACCCCTTTATAGCAAAATGATCTCTTCTGTCTCTATCCCCAATGATTTCTTTTCCACCCTTTACACCAAATGGATCCTCTTGCTCTACCCCTTCCACCCAAGATTCCCTTCCACCCATTTACAGCAAATGATTATCATCCCTTACATCCAAATATCTCTTCTAATCGCTTAAAGATAGAGATTCTCTTTCTATCCTTTTATATTCAAATGAGGCATCTTTTTCTCCCTTATATCCTAAATGATTCTCTTATCAATCTTATACAGCTAAATTTCCTAATTTCTACCCCATATATTCAAAACAACCCTCTTTCTTCCTTTTTTTACATCCAAATGACTTCTCTGCCACCCCTTGGGCCGGTAGCTCAGTCGTAGAGCGACCTAGAAACCACAGGGTTCCATCGATACCGTCCTCGCCAACTCAGCATATGAGTAGCACAGGATCTGTCCGTAAGTGAGGAGCTAGGTAGGTGTAGCGCTCCACTCAGATGCTAAACAATCTCTTGGTCTATCCTATTGAAAGGGTATAACTCCATCGCTGACTGGCTGATAACCGACATTATCCGCCCCGACGACTTTACTTTACTTAACAATCTAAAGACCCCCCTTTCCACCGTTAACATCCAAATAGTCCTGTTTCCAAACCTATTATCAATAAAAATTCTCTCCATTCTTTACAATCTAAATATTCCATCTTCCCCAGTTTACTTCTATATAATCCCTCTTGTACCCTTTTGATCTAAATTAATTCATCCTTCCAATGTTTAAAATAGATCTCCTTTTCAAGAGGGTGAGAATACTCTGACTGCATCCCATGGAAGACGTAATCATTTTAAAAAGTGTTCAGAGTATGACATTAAACTGCATCTGATAGTTAACCACAATTTGAAGATATGGGAGATGACCTACCCTTTCTTTACCGTAATACCAGTTTTACTCTGAAATGGCGTGAATACTTATTACGTGGACCCACCATTGTTCAATAAATATGTTTAAAAATTATTCCTCTTTCGATGGAACCGCGTGCACAAAAAAAAAACCTTAAGAAACCCAACCTTACAGAAAAATGAAATATGGAATTACCACTGCACGCAATTCCCTAACTTCTAGAATACCCCAAGCGGTTGACACACTGTAAAATCAATTCAATTCTAATTGATTCTCTTTCCACCTCTTTACATGTAAATGGACTTCTTCCTTTTACGTGTAAATAAAATATTACTGGGTGACAGGACATACATTCATGATTACATACTCTATACACACTATCCACACACAGAGAGCTCATAATATATATAGTATATATATATAATAAATATATATATATATTATATATATGGACTGAGACGTAGGCTAAAAGGATTAAATTTTAGTAAAAACTCTAAAAAGTATTACAACGCCCCAACCAGATTAATTAGGAATGACATTTGTTATAAATTTTAAAAGAGTAAAACAAAACTAAATCGCCGCTGATATTTGAATTAAAGGTATACATGGAACAGAGCAGACGAAAATTGGATAGAAAGAACGGAAAAAGAAAATGTAGACCGATAAATGGAAGTAGAAAAACAGAGGAAAAAAGAAAGTAACGAAAAGCAAAACTATGGTAATACAGGAAAGTAGAGGCGGAGAAATAAAAAAGAAAGAAAGAAAGAAAGGGTGAATAAAACGTTCGAGACCAATACACTGGTAAGTAGAAAAAAAGAAGAATAAGTAATGAAGAAGGAAGAAAGAGCATAGGCCATATATAGAAAATTGAACAAAATAAAAGACAGAAAGCAAAGCGACAAGAACAGCACGGAACACCGCCATAGCACCTAATATAAAGGAAAACAGAGCGAAGAGAGAAAAAATTTAGGTCCATAATTTAAAAAGATTTGAAACATTACCCTTGTGGCATGGAATTGAAATATGTAAACCCCTTTTTTAATTTCAGCTTGAAGAATCAACTACCTTGGATAGTCTCATCTTCTATCACCGTCACTATCTTTCATCGGATCATAACTGTGGACACTTCATCGGGGTTGTCTGTCTCTATGGTGTTCTGGGCGCTATCGTCATGAGTACTCTTCCACTTATTGTTAATTCAGAACACGAGACCAATTTAGTGACATACTTCCTTGATCTGTCCGACACATCCTAAAACCCGCCCACGCAACGAGAGACATCAGCCACCAGCAAGCAGAGTCAAAACCGTCTACCGTAAAAGAGCTCTCTGGTCGACCTAACTTCGAACACATTCCATGGCGCCTCTTCCTAGTTTGATCACTAACCCACTAAGCCAACTTAAGAGTCCCATCCGAATGGCTTTATGAAGTCATTTCAATTCATACTGTTGGTTTGGACAAACAGCAACTCAAGCACAACTGAACTAGTGCCAAACTGTTACTTATGAAACTCAGGAAATGTCCATTATGCATCTGGGGGATTCCATTCCTTGATTCTATTGTCTGCAGGTTTGTGGTTTATGTGTTTGTATAAATAAAACCTGTCTTTTGCAGTTAGGCTTGCAACAAGGTAAGATCCGTATGGGTTACGGCTTCCTTTGTTGCCTTGTCTGCCAATCGACGTAATTGGGAATTCTCTACAGTGAGTATGAGTTATTCTACAACCCTGGTTCAAGTTTGCTCTCAATTAAAACTATGAAACTTAGCTTCACTGTGATTTACCTTATAACGTTGAATTTCAAAAATCTATATATATTCCTTATAAAAGAAGCTTGCTATCATATGTAAAATAAAAAGTCGTCGGGAGGGCCGAATGTCGGTAGAGCCAATCAGCGAGGGGATCTATCCCCTTTTCACTAGCGCTAGACAAAGGACGATTATTTTTAGCATCGGGGTGCGCCCACCTACCATTCAGCTCCTACTTTACCCACATATCCCTGCTGCTATCATACGCCGACGTTCGGACCGTTATCGAACCCAGGAACCTTGTGATTTCAAAGCCGAACCTCTACGATGAGCTAAGCCGTGCCCATGACAGCCCGCAATATTTTTCACATTTTTTTCTTTTAATTTCCAAATCGTTATCAAAGAAAACTAAGTGAATCGAAATGTCAAAATGAATTACATCAACAATGCTGAAAATTGGTTTTCACGTCACGTTTTCTTCCCATTTTATCGGAATCTTTTATTCATATGTATATATAATATATATATATATATATATATAGTATAATATATATATTATATTAGTGAATGTCTTCCTCAAGACGAGTTGGTATGATAGAGAGAACGGCGAAGTGACCGTTATGAATGAAAGTGTGCAGATGAAACGTTCAATATTATAGCCGGAATTTTTATTTTTTTTAATTTTTAATTTAAATTTAAAATGCGCATTCTGTTTTAAAAATTAAAATAAAATAAAATTTTATTTTATTTTATTAAATCAGAAAGCATTTATAGTCCACAAAAGAAAATCAAAAGAGTTTGATGTAAAATGTGTATAAAAATGTAAAAGAAAGTATCAAAAAAGTTCAAAAATCCCAGCACTGTAGACCACGATGTTTCACCGGATAAGATGTAAAGTTTTTCTAAATATTTATTTCACACTGTCGATTCACTTCATTCATTTTTTCATATATATATATATATATAATATTTCCTCACCCATATCATATATTATATTATATATTATATATACATATATATTGATATCTATATTATATATTATAATATAATATAATATCCTAACCAATATATATATATATTATTATACATATATGATAAAAGATTTACATATATATTATATATATATATGAATATATATATATTAATATATATATAAGTGTTTTTGCAGCATTGTTTCTTTTAAACATGTTATTACATATATAACAACTCCTCCAAGATGATCAATCTACTAAACACTCGTTAATAGTTGCTTTCGATAAGAACAAACATAAACTTATTTTAAAGGCAGTCGAATGTCGACAACGGATTTCCTTCAATATTACACAACGCTTCAGCCCTTGCATTAAAACGTTGTTGCCTTCATACAAGATTTATGACCTTTATACTTATCCAATAATATTAATTGTGATCGTTTGTCATAAAACACTTGCACTGCCTTTTTCTATCATAAAGATTTAATCCTTCAGATTCCATATGATTACTATTGGGACTAATTCCATAATTGTCTGTCTCCTCGTGTGCACTATACATCAAATGTTCTTGCCATTCTAATTAAATAACATATCCTTAAAAATTGTGAGATATGCAAGTCGACAGCCTTCCAGTGTAACTGAGTATGATGTTCATTCTACATCTCATATCTCTCAAAATATTTAAGGATATGTCTATTAATTTAGAATGCGCAAGAACACTTTGATTATTAGATTGCACACGGAAACAGCATTATGAATTCCCATCTATAATCACTTATGGCACTGAGGATTAAATTTTATAGAAAAAAGGCAGTGCAAGTTTTATGAAAACGAATCACATTTATTTATTGAAGTATAAATTCATCGAAATCTTTATGAAGCAACAAACGTTTATCAACGGGAAGGCAGTATTGTTAATACTGAAGGAAAATCCGTTATCGACATTCTGACTGCTTACTAAAATCAGTTATGCTTTCTTATCCGAAAGCAACTATTTAACTGATTTATAGTATTGAATCATTTGGAGAGTTTATATATGTATAACATGTTTTAAAAGAAAAATGCTGCCAAAATACCACTATATATATAATATATATATAATAATATAATAAATATTATATATATATATGAATAAAATCTTTTACATAATATGGTTATAAAATATAAATATAATATGGTTAAGATTATATATATATACTATATATATATAATATATATATATATATATATATATATATATATATATATATAGGGGAGGAAAATATATATTATATATAATATATATGAAAATGAATGAATTTGAATCCGACAGTGTGAAATAAATATTAAAAAAACTTCTACATCTTATCCCGGTGAAACATCGTGTCTACAGTGCGGGATTTTTGAACTTTTACTCTTTACATTTTATACCATTTACATCAAAAAACTCTTTTGAGTTTCTTTTGGGACTATAATGCTTCTATTTAATAAAATTAAAAAAAAATTTATTTTATTTATTTTAAAAAACAGAATGCGCATTTCTAATTAAATTAAAAAAATAAAAAAATAAAAATCCCTATAATTATTGAACGTTTCATCTGCACCACTTTTCATCTCATACGGTCCACTTTCGCCGTCTCTCTATCCATACACCAAACCTCGCTCTTGGAAGACCACTTCATTACTATAATATATATATATATATAATAATATATATTATATATCATATATTACTACATATGAACTAAAAGTATTCGCATCGCACTTAAAATCGTCAACTAAAACCCCGTGACGTGAACAAACCTAATTTCCCTAAGCATGTTGATGTATTCCATCTTGACACTTGTCGTCTCCACCCGCTTAGTTTCTCTTTTCCATCATCAGATTTCGGATAATTAAAAGAAAAAAGTGTGAAAACAATATTGGGCTGTCATGGCACGTTTAGCTCAATCCGAATTACGAGCGCGCTTCGACAGCTATAACTCCCACAAGTTCCTGGTTCGATACGTCCCCGCCAACTCAGCGTCAGAGTAGCACAGGGACATGTGCCGAAAGTAAGAGCTATGGTAGCGTGTGGCGCACCCACCAGAATGCTACAACACACTCATATCTCCTTCCTTGTCTAGCGCTACAGTCGAGTGAAAAAGGATAGACTCCCTCGCTTGATTGGCTCATCCGACATTCGGCCTCCCCGACGACTTTATATGAACATTAATGAGTAGGCATAGCTTACTTTAAAGGAAGCTATATATAGATTTTGAAATCAACTTATAAACGTTAAATCACAGTGAAGCTAGTTTCATAGTTTATGAGAGCAAACTTGAACCCAGGGTTGTGAATTAAACTCATACGTCACTGTAGAGAATTCCAATTACCGTCGAATTGGCAGCAGACCAAGGCAACAAGGAAGCCGTAAACCCATACGGATCTTACCTTGTTTGCAAGCCTACTGCAAAATGACAGTCCTGCCCCACTATTATTAAACACCATAAACCACAAAAACCTCATGCACGCCAATCAGAACTTCACAGAACTGCAATCACCCAGCACTCTGTCAACATGACAAATAGGCTATTCCCTGAGTCCCATAAGTACCAGCTGGTTTTGGCATAGTTCATGCTGCTTAGCCAGTGCTGTGCCAACCAACGTATGATTGAATGACTTCAATAAAACCATTCGAATGGCTTCCTTAGTTGCTTATGGTACGATCAAACTAAACATGGAATTGTTCGAACTTAGAGTCGACCCAGAGCTCTTTTAGGTAGACGGTACTCTGACTCTGCTTCTGTCTGCTCATTCTCCCTGCGCGGTCGTTTTAAGATGGTGTCGGAAAATCAAGAAAAGTATTACACTAAATATGCTCGTGTCCCTGAATTAAACAATAAGATAAAAAAACCAAAAAATAGACCCAGAAACCATAGAGAGACAACAACCCCGATAAATGCCACCCATTATATCCGATGAAAGATAGTGACGTTGATAGAAATGACTATCCAAGGTACGTCGATCTTCATGAATTAAAAAAAGTTAACAAATTTCAATTCATGCACAAGGTAAGTTTCAATCTTTTATTATGACCTAATTTTTCTCTCTTCCTCTGTTTCTTATTATAGCTATGCTTCTTTCTTCTCTTTCTTTCGCTTTATTTGTCTCAATTTTCTATATATCGGCCTATTCTCTTCCTTCTTCACTACTTTTCGTTTCTACTTCACATGTATTGGTCTCCGCAACGTTTTATGCACCCTTTCTTTCTTTTCTTTCTTTCTTTATTCTCGCCTTCTATTCCAGGTATAGCCATATTCTTCTTTCTTTCTTTTTTCTCTGTTTTTCTCTCCAATTATCGGTCTACTTTTCTTTCTCCTTCTTTCTATCAAATGTTCGTCTCGACTTCCATGGTATAGGCCTATAATTCAAAATATCAGCGGCTATTATTTTCGTTCCTATCTTTTAAAATTTCATAACAAAATTGTCATTCTAATTAATTGTATGGGCCGTGTAATACTTTTAAGCAGTTTTACTAAAATTTCAATCCTATTACGCCTTACGTTTCATCCATTATATATATATAATTATATATATATATACTATTTATATATAATATATATAATAGACCTCTGTTGGAAATTGTAGCTTATGTATACATGAATGATGACCCTGTTAAACCAGAATACTTAACTATCTGTGTGAAAGGGGAAAGAAATTACATTTAATTGTAAAGAGGTGGAAAGAGAATCATTAAAATTGATTGACTTTAACAGTGGTTCAAACCCGCTTGGTTATTCTAGAATTAGGAAATTCGTGCATGGTTAATTCCATTATTTACATTTTCTGGTAGTTTTCTTAAGGTTTTCTTTTGGCACGCGTTCCAATCAAAGAGAATAATTTTAAACACTATTATTATTGACACATAGTGGGTCCATATAAGATTACCACCCGCCATGTCAGAGTAACCCTGTATTAATTAAAAGTAAGGTAGTCACTCTCCCCACATCTTCAAATTCGTCTCTACTACAGATCATTTAATGTCATACTTCTGAACACTTAAAAATAGTACGTCGTCTCCATGGGATGCAGTCAGAGTATTTACGCCCCATTGAAAACGCGAAAATCCTTTATTGTAAACTGATGGAAGGATGATATTTAATACAAAAGGTACAAAAGAGATTAATAGAAAGTAATGGGAGATGGAATATTAGAAGTAAAAGAATGAAAGAGAATTTTTATTGATAAAGGTGGAAAACAGACTATTTTGGATGTTAAACGTGTAAAGGGGGTCATTCTAGATTAAGTAAAGTAAAGTCGTCGGGCGACTAATGTCGTACAGCCAGTCAGCATGGATCTTACCCTTTTCCATAGCGCTAGACCAAAAGATGTTTGATCTGAAAGTGGAGCGCTACCACCTACCATCAGCTCCTCACCTGTACCGCACAGATCCTCGTGCACTCTATGCGAGTTCGAGACCTGTATCAACTAGACCTTTGTCTAGCGATCGCTCTACCGACTGAGCAACCCGCCCAAAAGGTGGAAAGAAATCATTTGTATGTAAAAAAAGGAAAGAAAGAGGGTTGTTTGAATATATAGGGGTTAGCAAATAGAAAGAATTAGCTGTATAAGATTATAAGAGAATCATTAGTATAAAGGGAAGAAAAAGGCATCTCATTGACTATTAAAAAGGAGTAAAAGAGAATCCTCTCATCTTAACGATAAAAGAGGATAATGGATGTAAGAGGGATGGATAATCATTTCGACTAAATGGTGAAAGGATATCATGGTTGAAAGGGTAGAGAGAGGATCATTTGGGTTGGGGTGAAAAGAATCATTGGTGAATAGAGGCAGAAAGAGGATTCATTGCTAAAAGGTTAAAAAAACATGGGTGTATATAGGTGGAAGAATAATTTGGACAGAAAGAGACATTTTTATGTAAAGGGTTAAAAGAAATTCATTGGGTGATAGATTGGAAAAGTCATTCGGTGAATAGAGGCAAGAAAGAGGATCATTTGTATGTAAAGGGGTAAAAGAAAATCAATCTGGGGTATAGGTGAAAAATCATTGGAGTGAATAGAGGCAGAAAGAGGATCATTTGTATAAAGGGGTTAAAAGAAATCATTGGGTGTTAGGATGGAAAAGAATCGATTGGGTGATAGAGCAAGAAAAATAATCATTTGCAGTAAAGGGGTTAAAAGAAAGTCTTTGTTATAGGGGTGTGAAATATAATAATTTGGGTGGAATAGAGGCAGAAAGAGGTATTATTTTGCATGAAAGTTTAAAAAAAAAATCATCTTGTGTGTATATGGGTGAAAAGAATCATTGTGAATAGAGCAGAAAGAGGATCATTTGCAATGTAAAGGGTTAAAAAGAAAATCACTGTGGGTGTATAGGTGAAAGAATCATTGGGGAATAGAGCAGAAAGGAGGATCATTGCATGTAAAGGTTAAAAAAAATCTTTGGTGTATAGGGGTGACAAAATACTTGGAATAGACAGAAAGAGGAAGTCATTGCAGTAAAGGCAGTTAAAAGAAAAACCTTTAACTTTATATAGGGTGAAAAGAATTCATTCGGTTGAATAGAGGCGAAAGAGGATCATTTGTATGTATAAGGTCTAAAACAAAAACCATTTGGGTGTCTCTTCCATAGGGGTGGAAATACTTTGGGGAATAGAAGAAAAGAATCATGTGGTTAAGAGTTATGATAATTTCCACTATTAAATAGCAGCGCCTATGCACTTAAGCGAGATCAAATATTCAGCGGACAGTATAAGACCGCCTCACGAGTACCTTCTCATATGATATGTTTGTACTACTGTTCTTTCGTAAATATTTGTTAACTCCATTTCCTCTCGTAGTCTCATACGGCTCCTTAAAAAGAGACCACAACAATAGGGTGACAAGAGAATCATTTGAGTTAAAGTGTGAGAAAAGGACAATCTACCAGTATATATATTACCACATTTTCCAAAGAACGTGTCTGAAAAACTTCTGACAAGCATTGATTGGAATTAACAACATTGGATTCGTCACGTGTTCATCCGCAGTAACAAAAAAAAAAATTGGTAACCAGTGTTATCATTTAGTTTATTACCAAAGATACGAAACATTTTCACACACTGTGCTATGGAGACAACGTTTTCGTGACAAGACAGATGGTACTCCAGCAGAGTGCTATAAAATTAGCAACTGCTTCTTCATTAACTTATAGACAATGCACTGTGCCAATTATGTAAGGCATTGTTATTCGTTTTTGGATTTCACTTTCGCATTTTATCATGCACTGGGATATTCATGCATTAAGAAAAATAACA
This sequence comes from Doryteuthis pealeii, assembly GCA_023376005.1. Classification (NCBI taxonomy): domain Eukaryota; kingdom Metazoa; phylum Mollusca; class Cephalopoda; order Myopsida; family Loliginidae; genus Doryteuthis; species Doryteuthis pealeii. Next base: position 15,337 of record JALAJA010000692.1, on the reverse strand, counting down.
GAAATTTGGACAAAAATATAATGTTTCTGTTTGTAGACATCAAAATGTAAAATTATTCTGGGAAAATGTTTGTAAACATATTTTGAATATTTGAAATCTGCAAATGTCCTTCTTTATGACAAAAAAAAATCTGAAGTTTCTCTATTATAGTAAAAAGTTTTCACACTCTACTCAACAGATCACACATACATCCTCCGCCTGCCTCCCTGATCATCTACTAGCTCTCCTGTACGTCTCTCTACTACTCCTTCACACCAGGACCCTCACCTCCACCCAATCACCACGAGGAACTCTTACTCCCCTGTCACACTGACGTCTATAACCTATGCTAACGAAGGAACCCTTTGCCGTCTAAGGTCGCGCGCATGCACACCTATCATTAGCTCCTTACGTTACCGCACAGATCCTGTGCTACTTCATACGCTGAGTTTGGCGAGGCGTCGTATCGAACTAGACCTTTGTTTCTACCGACGCTCACCGACTGAAGCTAACCCGGCCCTATAGCCTCTTTTTATCTGATTCTTTCTTTTCATTCACTATCATTTTGGACTATATTATCACATATCTTCATTATTTGTAGAGATTTGAGTAGGCTGATATATTCGACTGTGTTGCAGTGAATTATTCTGAGAATCCTACTTGAAAGTTTAGATATCAAGTGGCTATTCAACATTTGCATATGTAAGTCTATTTCTGATTTGACTGGCTGGTGTTTTAGTGTGTATATTTATCCATATATATAACACTGACCATTTCTGTAAGTTGCTACAGAGGTATTCAGTTACTGTCTATTTTGTCTGTGACTGGACGCTAGTCACAGTTCTTCCTGTTAAGTGAGTGTGGCGATGTTACATTCTACCAATATTTACGCTCCGTATCCACGCTACATACCCGTGTCTAGATATAGAGAATGCAATCCACTTAGTCTCCGGAATTAAGGTCCAAAACACTGAACAGTCCTTCACTCGACTAACACCTCCTCTCCGGCAAGTCGTCACACCGATTAAGCTGTCGCAATGTTATTGTCTAGGTATCATCAACCCCGGACACGATCGAAACGAGCTTACCAATACTCCACTAACCTGAACATCACAAGACGCTAGCTCTTGAACATTTCACATAGACAATACTCTGGAAAGGTAACGAATCACACTATTCTCCACCTCTATCGTACTCCCATTATCTATATCATCGGCTGCAACCGCGCCTCAACCGCAGCTATACTACACTACCTCCAATCTCCTGTATAGCAGGGTAGCTGCTCTTTACACCTTGTTGAACTCAGTCTAAAAAATCTCTGAATTCAAACCTGTTAAACCTCGCTTAAGAAACTCGACCTTGTTTTCAACATCCTGCTCGTGCGGAGGTTTGGAACTATATATACAAGAGTTCATTAATAAAGATTCAATTTGCATAGGACTTCTACTGGTAATAGAAAAAACTTGTTTTCCGGTCTGCACCCTTTTAGAAAATCTAGTAATGATAGTCCTTTCATGTCCCAACGACTGCTCGCCATACATTTTTGTAGACCGCTACGCTGGAACCTTCCTTCATACTCTCGTCGATAGATTCGTGTGTTCCATCCATAAATTTTGGACAGGTGCAAAAAGGCCAATTTTAACCCATTTCAAGCATCTTTTCCTAAATACTATGTACTCTTTACACATCATACTTCCTTCTGCAGATTTAACATAGGCCTTCGCACTACTCTTCTTATCACGCTAACCTAGAAAATGGAGCCGGTCTAGCTACCTTCTATCTATGCTCAGCCATTTAAAGGAAAACAAATATTTTTGCCGAGATTCAACAAAACCATTTTAACTCTAAAAATTTCCAAACAGATTAGTTTTAATTATAGAATATGAATAATGTTTTGTGAAAAATTTCTTAAAAATATAATTGATGCGTATAGATGTATATGCAATATCATTCTATGTGACCCAGAGATAAGAGGTTATAGTTTCAAACTTATAAATTGGGACAGGACACAGAACTGATTTGGTTTGTGCAACTGACGGATAACATTTTCATGGTTAGAATCTTCAATATACCTCAGTTTTGAATCCTTAAATGTAAACCACATCTGTTTACAGTGTCAACTATAGTCTAATACAACCATAAAATTTCTGACATTAAATTAATAAGTTATTACATCTGTTCTTGGTATATTCTTAAGCAATTCCAATACAAAAATCACAATATTGTATCTATAGAATTAAACTAACTAGCAGTAGTTCCCAGATTAACAGTTAATCATAAATTTTTGGATAAATCTGTCATAGTATAATATTGCTTCATGTCGCATCTATAAAAATTGTGCCACATGTTTTTATGACAGGGTTGTGATATTCAACGAACTAACACCGCCCTTATAGATTATATGCTGATCAATCTTCTAACTCGATAATACAAGTCTAGTTCAACAACTAGGACAGACTTTCTTACAGTAAAAGGATCAATGCACCAAACGGTTAATCGACAACTCGCAGAGAAGCCGATGTCAGAAGAGCCGTTACCAAACTTGAGATCAAATACAGGAGACTATACATGTTTGAACGAAAAATTCGTATCATCAATACATGGGAAGATATAACAAAGGGAAATTCGAAAAAACTATAAAGCGAATTTTATTCCAAAAGTTCTATTCAATGTAGAACTTGTTATAACACCTAATACCATTCTTTCATATTTGACTCGGACGACATATCATTTGACTATTTATGGATACCAGAGTGTTCATGTCTATATATGAATGCTAGGCAACATATCTATTCTCCGCCCGTCGGCTGGGGCTACTAGAATGCACAACTGCACCTCTGCAGAGGGTCAGGACTTCCCCACATGGGCCCCTGTTGCCGTAGGTGGCACCCTGATGCTTAAGATAGACCCAGGTGGATGAGCAGTTCATGACATGCAAAACTCCACTTCTTGGCCTATCTTGGCTAGTACGGGCGTTGGAGAGGCCCCGCTGCCGATCAATCGGCGTCACGTCATCCCTGCACCTATATGATTCCCAACCCCCTATGCCTTATGCAACCTCAATCTCTTTTTATTCATACTGGTGCTAGAAGCCCGGTGACTGCGGGTCTACATGTCTGTAATGGCGTTTATAAACTCTATCTGATGGTACGGTTCCAGTTTGGAAGTTTGGGAAGTGTGGAGCCACCCCTTCATCACCATTTCTCCCTGGTCACTCCTGACCCGAATTAATGATCTAGTACTGTTAGATTATTTCCCATCTATCAGGAGTGCTCTAATATCTATATATGAAATGTATTATAAAAAAATCAATCCATTAAGGAACCCGATTCAGTTTCAAAACTCTCTATCGCATTAAAGACCATGAGGTTCGAGGTATGCCGTAAAACAAAAAAACCAAACTATATCTATCTATCTAGGACACCTAGACTGCAAATTCTTATTCTAAGTCTGCTTTCTTCGTCACAGTGACACCACTTTCCCATCATCTATTATAATATATCTCGTACTCCTAGATGCACATTCTATTCTATCCATCCCATCTATCATTAATCATAACAACAATATCTATCTACTCTACCTATCTATCCTAGACTGCTCTTATCTATCTAATCCTATCTATCTTTCTATCTATCTATCATAGACTGCTCTAATCTAATCAATCACATTATAACACCGATGACTTCTAACAGCCTCTTCCATTGACTCCGACAAACAAATCTATTAATTTATACATCTATCCATTCTAATTTCCCTTAATTGTCTTTCTATCTATCCGTTGATAAAACTAGTACGCATCAAGTTACCTGAATCATGGGCGTTTCCGTTGCATTAACAAAGTTAAGCTAAACGAAGGATCGACACGCCCTAAAATTATATGCTTTGATCAATCACCATGCATCGATCTCTAATTCTGTTCAAACAAACTAGTACAGTCCTTTCTTTAACGTAAAGATCAATTGCACCAACCTGTTAATCGAGCAACTGTTCAATACTAATTAGGAACCAGTTAAGACGAACAGAGTACTGTAAGCAAACTCCAGGTCCGTGTTAAAAAAAAATATGACTTCAGCATAAAATAAGGGTTAGTAAGGTTGACGTGCGTAAAAACCAATAAACCAACCAACATTGATAACCAGACGGAATTGAGATGATTCACTTTATCTAACGAGATTATTCACACTCTTTCATATTTCATTACTCAATTCAAAAGTATTTTATTTTGATAATTTCCTATTCCTTCTAGTATATCTTTTTAGAGTATAAATACAACATTAATCTTTGTGAGAAAGCTCCGCCAAACTGTTATCTTGTCAGTTAATTAAAATTTCACATCATTCTATATTTTTAAAATTGATCAAACATAGGTTTTTGCATTATATTATGAATTTAATATATGTTCTCACGGCAACGTAAGAGCTTCTCATGACTACAAATTATGTCAGCCAAAATTTTTTCCAGAGAAACACCACACACACACACACACACACAACACACACACACACACACACTAACACACACCACACACACACACACATTTATGTGTGTTCAACATATATATATATATATATTGTGTGTGGGAGTGAAAAGAATTGTACTAGGAAATCTCATGTACTATATATAATATATTATATAATTATATATTAATATATTATATATATAACAATAGGTAGATGTCACTTATCCTTTCAATGAAATGGTCGTTACCAAAAGGCAGTATTATACAGTAGAGTGCTCAAATATAAAATGAGAGCTGCATATAATATAATAAACTAAATATATTAAGTTACATTATCAATAAGGTGACAAAGAGAGAACAATAACAACCATATTGGTTTCGTGCCGATGCAATCATCAGGTGAAATGTTTTCACCTGATGATTCATTTTCGTTGTATTTTGTTGGTCAAACTTTAACTTTTTGCATAATTCCCAGTAATCACCCCCCAACCCCTAGTCGTGCCGAGCTTTTATTCCGTTTTGCAGTTGTACATTCACTTCAATACATGGTCTACAGTCATCTCTGTCAACGCACAGTCTACATATACTGTTGTATAAACTTATCATTATTTATTACTAAGTACTACTTGTAAATTTACAACCAAGTGATAATTATTACTTTTGTGAATTTCCATTCAATTAACATTTCTACCATACTCTCTATATAAGGGGAAGATAACTACTAATGCTTATCCAATCCACTAACTACCTAAATGAGCACTCTTAATCAGCATGATAGCTGTAACTATAAAATTGCTAATCGGATCTTCATTCCTCAAAACCGCAGATATGATGCATTTTAACGCCATTACCAAGATATAAAGACTCTCAGCCTCCGTTCTAAGAGAGACGGACAATCTTCATGTAAAGAGAAATTAATGCAAAAATCTAAACTAAAACTATTAAGACATTTCAATTAATCTTTTAGAACACAATTATAAAAGAACAAATGTCTTAATGGTTAGGACTCAATCACTACAAAGATGTTTTCACCAAATTCTTTGTAATTTTGTAGTAGAGTAAGCCTGGATTGGAATTCAGAGTTTCCTTTTCCAAAGTTTGTTGCATAGTTTGTATCGAAAGAACCTTGTTTATGCTTCCTGGATTATCTACCTGATAATGTTTGTCGAAACCGTGCCTTTTAGTTACAAGTTACAAAATAATAAGTTAAATAGTCCGAACAGATGACGAAAAAGTAAACTAATTTATATATATATATAATATAATATATATATTATATATATATATATATAATTTTAATACCAAAATTGTTGGTAAATCCTTTGCGGTGAACAAAAATCCAGCAAATAGTTTGATTGTAAAATATACTACCAAAACATACCCGGGGAGAAAAAAACATTTTGAAGAAAGGAAAGATCAAAATATCTACCACCAAAAATAATCTATTGTAACAATATTTGACCAAAAAAAGAAACAATTTATATAATATATACAAAACCGCCATGAACTAAATCTAATAAGTAAAAAGTGCACAAACCTAAGTAGACAAAAAAAAAGTACTATCTTTATCTTATCTATCTTTATCTTTATTATAACTATATATATATACTATATAATAATTATATAATATAAATATAAAAGAAAGTAACCTCTCAGTCAGTTAGAGCCTCCACCCTCGAAACCATATGGATCCGATTCAATACCGAACCTCACCAACCGCGCATGCTTTTGATACTGTGTGGTAAAGTTGGGGAGCTGATGGTAAGGGTGGCACACAAACATCTGACGTAAAGAACAATCTTCCTAGTCTAGCGCTGCCGACTAAGACTAAACAATAGACCACTTCGGCAACTTTACCTTTTAATTTAATCTATAGATTCTATTTTGAAAGAGCAGTAACGTAATAATTTGAAGCCTGGTGCCAATCTAAGAACTTTTAATAACGTTCAATTAATTTAACGGGCATTAACTCGTCTAAGTCGGGAGGAATCGCGTTCATTATGACAAAAAACTGGGTACGTACCAAATATGACAAGTAGTGTCGCGCCGTACCAAAAGATGATACTGTACTCGTCGCGGTGACCAAATGGATACAGATATGCCGTGTAACCTCTCAGGGCACTGTACTAGAATATATAATACTGGGCTGCCGCGGTACCGTATGTGTTAAGATCCTGGTCCCCGGGGTAGTACGTTCATATTCACAGTTTTGTGTAGTTTTTCTTAACAGTTGCAGATCATATCAAATATGTGTATCTATTAACTCTTTGACTACCTTCAACTGTACCACATCTCTCTTGGTATTTCACCATATGATGTGATATTTCAAAGTTCAGTATCTATCACATCAGAACTCATTCTATTCAAAATAAAGTACTATATTATTCTAATCTGAGTCCTTCTGCTCAGTTATAATGAACTAACCATCAGTTCTTGTATCGTTAGGTGTGGTATGAGAGCCGCTATGAGTGCTTAAAGTAGGAAAGAGTTAAACAAATCTATTTGACCCATAAATGTGACCCTACCATACCCTATTACCCCGTGCAATGAAGGAGTACTCTATACTCCTCAGATAGTAGAACTGAGCCTCATCACCGATGCAGTTTTGTGTCATATCCAGGAAAAATTTATGGGGAGGCTGCAGGGGATACAGTCAACGTATTCTACGTCTCGCTGAAAGGCGCTAATACGATCAATTAGTCATGAAGCATTGGTCTGTGCTAGAACCAGTGATTTAAACCTAACACGAATGTTAATCATTGTTTAAAGGTTTGTGATTCAGTGTACATTCTGTCTTAAAAAATGCTATAACGACAAATCCAGATTATTGAAATAAGTAAAAGCTTTTATGAACCGACCCTATTATAATCGAGCAAAACATTTTCGATCAATTGAACAAATGTGGATTATTTTCTCTGTTTCACCCTTTCATCTTTCTCTGCTGGCTCTGATATTCAAAGTTAGTAGAAACGAAGATCTAATTTTCAATGGCGCTCTTTCCTCATAATCCTAAAGACCTTCTTATGAAACATTTGTAATGGGTAAAAGTGATTAAAACACATTATAATTAATTTATATTGAACTTCCCCAGATAAAAAAGATTATAGCCAACATCATAACAAACGAGAATCAACAGTTGAAATGTCGACAGACTATTGCGCTTGAACAGTTGAAATGTTGAGATATAAATTTTGAACTGATGAAATGACGACCAACTATAGCGTTGAACAGATTCATACCTTTACCAAGGGCATTAGCCTGAAATAAAACGAAAAAAGCTTCACCCAGGATTTGAACCCGATTCACAAAGTTCATTTCTTACACTCAGTGCGTTTCTTTCTTTGTGTTGTGAGTAGATATTTAGAACCAGTGCATAGTCGGAGAGATCTCAGATCAATCGACTACTCAGATCAAGCACTTGCATATATAAGACTGACTCGATCCAATTGCTCTTATGGCAAACCATCAACTGTTTTTTATCAGATATGTACTAGAATGTGGTGGCTGAGAGTGTTAGTGTACTGGGTATGACATTAAACTCCCTCTTTGTGGTGAGATTGCAATTCTGGAGCTCTGCTGAGTGTGGAGTACCCCTTTATCGCCATTAATCTCTGACTTGGATTGGTAGTACCTGTTTATTCTGACTTGGTTTAGTTTAGAACATTGAAAACGTACAATAATTATTAAAACAAACGTCTTCAGCATAAAATAACTCAGGCTTGACAAGCCGGAAAATACAACCAACCAACCAACCAACCAACCAACCAGTGTACAGTTATGAATCTGTCAACGACATGAATAGATACACGCAAAAGATTATTTCACGTGACAGCTTTGTTTTAAAACTTGAGACATTGTTTCATAAATCTTTTCGCTACTAATCTATAATTAATATTGTTGTTCATTTAACACGCAAGACAATCAGACAATTCACTAAAAGACGGCACCTGTTTTGGCCTATTGAATACGAAATGCGAAATCCAGAAACTTGGAGATCGATTCATTGATTTGTAAGAAGAATAAACAAAACCAGAAAAACAAGCAAAATATGTAAAAAGCATATGAAAATGATAAAATGATAAATGCATTTGATTATAAAAGAATCTACTTGCCTTTATAACAAAAACAGTGAATGTTTAAGATGGGTTAATTACTTTTCGTGTGATTTGAAAGATGACAGAAAATAAACAACGATGTCGATAAAATAAAACAAATATAAAAGCGATGAAGAGAAAAAAAGGAGGGAAACATCCTAAAAATAAAAGAAGCATACATAGAGAGATAGATAAAAGAAAAAATACAGATGAACCCGGAAATGAATGGGGGAAAAAGATAAAAGAAGTATTCAATGGAGAGAAGAGAGAGAGAGAGAGAGAGAAGAGAAGAGAGAGAGAGAGAGAGAGGGGGGAGAGAGCGAGCGAGCGAGCGAGAGAGAGAGGAGACGACAGACAGACAGACAGACAGACAGTAAATGAGAGAATATGATAGAAAACATACACTACAACATAAATATTTTTTAGAGAGAGAGAGAGAGAGAGAGAGAGAGAAGAGAACGAGAGAGAGAGAGGAAGAGAGAGAGAGAGAGAATGACCATCATCATCGTGCTTATTTCACGATTTCTCTTGACTCTCTCTCACCGCCCGTATTATCGATGATATATTAGATAGAGAGAGAGAGCAGACAGAAGAAAGAGTGATAGACAGATTAAAAAGAAGATTTCCATATTTAAAGGAAAATGGGACCTATTAAGAAGAAAAGAAAGAAAAAGGAATATAAAAAAAGCGAAATAGAAGAAAAAGAAAAAGAATAATATGTGATCTGACAGGTGGAAAGAAAACTGGTGAACAGATTACATAAATGAAGTTGGCACAAGCAAAATATCCTCAAAGTCCATGTGAAATTTTCTAATGGAAGCAATCTACAAGAGTGTGTTAGACCAAACATAAAAGAGAAAAACTCAAAGACTTGCTGTTACCGAGATGAAAAGTGATGAAATGAGATGTGATGAAAAATCGACGAGAAATGTTGTAGATTTTCCTCTACTCGGATGAACTTTCAGGTGTTAATTATCATCTGCTTTCATTGATTGTTATCTCAGTAAACATTCATGCAGCAAATACGGATAAATAATATTTTATACATGATATTGCTGCTATATGTAATAAAACATGCTCAATATCATTGATAGAGCATTTAATTTAAATTAGGAGCTGCGTGTGTAATAGTTAGAGTCGTAGATAATGGACGAGGCTGTTTACATTTCACATTGCGCGAATACCTTGGGAAAGTATGAACCAACTTCTCTCCTCCAGTTATGGATAAATAGTAGGGTGGCCTGGAACTTTAACCTTGGCCTAGGTAACCAGTCTAGGAGAAGGAAAACTCTGAATTCAAACCTGATAAACTCCGCTTAAGAAATTGTTAAGGTAGCGTGGACAAGGAGTCAAGTTTCTCGCCTATACGATCGTCAGACCAAGTCTTGGTCTGAAGATCGGATAGTTGAGAAACTGTCAGTAACCAGGCGTCGTTGATTCCATGTCTACGCTACCTTTACTTACACTACCCCCGATGGAATTAGCACCCTTAGACGATGTTCATAAATTTCTTTTAATAAGCAATCATCATCATCATCATCCTCATCATCATCATCAAGTAGAACTGACAGTACGGATTTCCATAATGATTTACCGCTTTATGTAGGTGAGAATAACGGAAATGAATCCGAAAGTATGATCAAAAATCATAAGCGAGACTGAAAATAGGAAATGGGAAAATGATTTATTTGAAAAAAATATATTGTCCACACTTAGTGTTTCGATTGATAATCTTCAGTATCGAACATATATCTATATTTTTCATTCTAACTTATTATTCTTCAGGTTACTGTCGGATTCATTTCCACTTTTCTCTCCTACATACTGACCACTGTGGAAAATATATATGATATCTAAAATGGATGATGTTAATTATATGTTCGATACTGCAGATTATCAATCGAAACGCTAAGGGTCGACAAATATATTTTTTAATATATCAATAAATCATACGCACATTTTTCTATTTTTCACTCTCGATTATTCGTCAAACATTATCTATCTATTTACTCTTTTTCTTTTATTTATGAACATTATGTTAACATTTTCTTATTGAAAAAAACACAAAAACATTTTTCTCATATCCTAGTCACAGTTAAGCTCAGTCGGTAGAGCATTTCAGCTAGAAACCACAAGGTTCCTAGTTCGATACTTGGTCCTCGCCAACTCAGCGTATTGAGTAGCACAGGGATCTGTGCGGTAAAGTAAGGAACTTATGGTAGGTGTGGGCGCTCCACCTCAGATGCTAAAAAACAATCCTCCTTGGTCTAGCGCTATTTGAAAAGGGGATAGACTCCCTCGCTGACTGGCTGATACGACTTTAGGCCGCCCTGTCGACTTTACTTTTATATATATATATATATATATATATATATAATATATTATATATATATAGTATATATAAGCCACACAGTAACAATGACTCGGACTGCAGCCTGGAAGAACTATCTAATACCTTTCTCTCTCCCCTCTCTCCCACTCTCTCTGCCATATATATATATATATATATATATATATATTTATATATTTAATAATATTTATATATTATATATATATATATAATCTGGTGTCTAGTTCTCAGTGTGAATATATTATATTTGTATATTGTTATTTAATATATATTGCCTATATTATATTTTTTTTGATTTTGAGTGTGGCATGAGTGTGAAATAAATTGAGGAAACTCCGTTGGTGTTAAGTGTTAAATTTCATTTATTTCATTCAATATTTCGGAGTTATGACCTTCCTTTATCAGTATGTTGCCCTTGGCGCCTTTATAGTTGGGATTGCTGAGGACTCCGGTCATCTATGGGCCTTGGTTGGCTGGGGTGGGGTGTCCCTCTGCTGACACACACACACACACACACATATATATTATATATACATAGAAACATAGATAGATAGATAGATAGATATATGGTGCGTATTCGTATATACATATCAGTCAGAAAAAATCAATTAAAGAAGAATAACTGTAAGGGAATAAAAATGAGAATGTTTTTGCTGTCGGGGACACGCCACCTACTGGCAATCAAAAATGGTCTTTTTGTGCCTTCAGCGCATTGAAATTTATGGCAAACCATATGCATGAAATCATTAACTAGATAATCTCAATCAATAGAATCTATGTCATGAAATCCATATGAAAATCCCATGAAAATATATTCAAGTTGTTTTCTATTTAGAAAATGTCTTTCGCCTGTTCTCAACATTTTATTGATAGAAATTTGAGTTACTTTTCCCCTTCTGGGTTGATGTACTTAATGTCATGTGCAATTAAAACGTTTTAAATTCATTGGTTCTTTAGATTAGAATGGCAAAGACCCTTGCTAAACACTTATATAATATATATATATAATATTATTATATATATATATATATATATATATTTAAGATTCAAGTTTTAAAAAAGTACTAAACATATAGTACAAACCTCGAGCTCTCCAATATACGTATCGATCAGAAGTAATTTTGAGATATCTTAAATTTAGTGCTACTAAAAATAAAACGAAGAGAAAAAAGGAAGAACCAAAGAAAGAAAGAAAGAAAGAAGAAAGAAAAGAAAGTGTCTATTTTTTTATTTGTTTATTTTTAGTAGCACTAAATTTAAGATATTTTTTCAAATTACTTCTGATCGATACGTATATTGGAGAGCTCGAGGTTTGTTACTATATGTTTTCAGATACTTAATATTAAACTTGAATTCTTAAGGATTATATATATATATATATATATATATATATATATATATATATATATTATAAGTGTTTAGCAGAGGGCTTTGCCATTCTATCTAAAAGAACCAATGAATTTTAAACGTTTTTAATTGCAACATTGACATTAAGTACATCAAACCAGAGGGGAAAATAACTCAAATTTCTATCAATTAAAATGTTGAGAACAGGCGAAGAACATTTTTTTAAATAGAAACACTTGAATATTTTTTCATGGGATTTCATATGGGATTTCATGACATAGATCTATTGATTGAGATTATTCTAGTTTAATGATTTCATGCTATGGTTTGCCATAAAATTCAATGCGGCTGAAAGGCACAAAAGACCATTTTTGATTGCCAGTAGGTGGCGTGTCCGACAGCAAAACAATTCTCATTTTTATTTCCCTTTTTACAGTTTATTTCTTCTTTAATTGATTTTTCGACTGATATGGTATATACGAGATACGCCCACCATATATCTATCTATCTAATCTATCTATGTGTATCTGTATATATATATATATATGTGTGTGTGTTTGTGTGTGGTGTCAGCAGGGAGGGACACCCCAACCCCAGCCAAACCAAGCCCATAGATGACCGGAGTCTCAGCAATCCCAACTATAAAGGGCCAAGGGCAACATACTTGTAATAGGAAAGTATACTTCCGAAATATTGAATGAAATAAAATTGAAATTTAACACTTAACATCCAACGGGTTTCTCATCTTATTTTCACAACTCATGCCACACTCAAAACAAAAAAAATATATATAGGGCATATATATATTATATAACATATATACAAAAATATTAATATATTTCACACTGAGAACTAGACACCAGATTTATATTATATTATATAATATATATATATATATATTATATATATATATATATATATATATGGCAGAGAGAGTGGGATGAGAGGGGAGAGAAGAAAGGTATAGATAGTTCTTCCAGGCTGCAGTCGAGTCATGTTACTGTGTGTGCATATATAATTATATATTATTATATATATATATATATATATATATATATATATATATAAAAGTAAAGTCGACAGGGCGGCCTAAAGTCGGTATCAGCCAGTCAGCGAGGAGTCTATTCCCCCTTCAATTAGCGCTAGACCAAGGTGATTTGTTTTTTAGCATCTGAGGTGGAGCGCCACAACCTACCATAAGTTCCTTACTTTTACCGCACAGATCCCTGTGCTACTATACGCTGAGTTGGCGAGGACCAGTATCGAACTAGGAACTTGTGGTTTCTTAGCTGAATGCCTCTACCGACTGAGCTACTGTGGACTAGGGAATATGAGAAAAATGTTTTTGTGTTTTTTTTCAATGAAGAAAATTTGTTACATAATGTTCATAAATAAAAGAAAAAGAGTAAATAGTAGAGTAATGTGACGAATATTCGAGAGTGAAAAATAGAAAATGTGCGTATGATTTATTGATATATTAAAAATATATATTTGTCGACCCTTAGCGTTTTCGGATTGTAATTGCAGTATCGAACATATATTTAGCATCATCCATTTTTAGATATTCATATATTTATATTCCACAGTGGTCAGTATGTTAAGGAGAGAAAGTTGAAATGGAATCGACAGTAACCTGAAGAATAATAAGTTTGAGAATTGAAAAATATAGATATATGTCTCGATACTGAAGATTATTCAATCGAAACACTAGTGGTGGACAATATTTTTTTTTTTTTCAAATAAAATATTTCCCATTTTCCTATTTTCACTCTCACTTATGATTTTTTGATTCATACTTTCGGATTCAATTTCCGTTATTCTCAACCTACTAAAGCGGTAAATCATTTATGGAAATCCGTTACTGTCAGTTCTTACTTGATGATGAATGATAAGGATGATGATGATGATGATTGCTTATTAAAAGAAATTTTATGAACATCGTCTAAGGGTGCTAATTCCATCGGGGGTAGTGTAAGTAAGTAGGCGTAGACATGGGGAATCAACGACGCCTGGTTACTGCAGTTTTCTCAACTATCGATCTTCAGACCAAGACTTGGTCTGACGATCGTATAGGCGAGAAACTGGACTCCATGTCCTACGCTACCATTAACAATTTCTTTAAGCGGAGTTTATCAGGTTTGAATTCAGAGTTTTCCTTCTTCCTAGAACTGGTTACCTAGGGCCAAGTTAAAGTTCCCGGCCACCCTACTTATTTATCCATAACTGGAGGGAGAGAAGTTGGATTCATACCTTTCCCAAGGGTATTCGCGCAATGGTGAAATTGTTAAACAAGGCCTCGTCCATTATCTTACGACTCTACTATTACACCACTGCAGACCCGCGTTTTCGGACTGGGGGTCCGGCGAGCTTCGGCCGCTGGACCGGTTTGGTTATTATAATAGGGTCGATCCCAGGGGGCCATCCCCCCAGGCAACACCTGCCCCCTTGATTTTAAAGGGGCAGGGCTGGGTTTATTGCCCAGTGCCTGAGGCGCCCCCCTTGAGGGGGAATGCCGACGGGATTCGATGCAATTTTTGCACCTGCCATTTCCATTGAGCTATCGCTTGTTGGGGTGGTTTCCCACGTTTAATAGGGAACTTTGTGCCTGACCCGTACATGTGGGTACGCGGTAATAATATAAAATGCTCTATCAGATATGATCCCTGTTTACACATTATAGCACAATATCATGTATAAAATATTATTTATACCGTTCTTTTGCTGCATGAATGTTACTGAGGATTAACAATCAATGAAAGCAGATGATATTAAACACCTGAAAGTTTCATCCGAGTAAGAGGAAAAATCTACAATTTCTCGTCGATTTCTTCATCACATCTCATTTTCATCACTTTCTCTCAGGTAAACAGCAAAGTCTTTGAGTTTTCTCTTTATGTTTGGTCTACACACATCTTGTTTAGATTGCTTCCATTTTAGAAAATTTCAGTGGACTTTGAGGATATTTTGCTTGTTGCCAACTTCATTTAATGTAAATTTTCAACCAGTTTCTTTTCCACCTGTCAGATCACATATTATTCTTTTTCTTTCTCTCATTTTCGCTTTTTTTTTATATTCCTATTTTCTTTCTTTTCTTCTTATCTCTCTTCT
>JALAJA010000691.1:17500-20369 GCA_023376005.1 Doryteuthis pealeii | reverse complement strand
ATATATATATATAATATAATATATATATATATATATATATGTGTGTATGTGTGTGTGTGGGTGTGTGTATATATATTGTTTTGAAAATCGCAGTCCACGAGAAAACTAATAATTACCAACTCTATTGACTTATTGACTTAGTATCTAACCTGAAAAATAAAAAGAAAAAATGTTTGTTATAGAAAGATTGCTCGTTTATATTATTCAGATCTGATATATAAACTAAGAATACAATTAGGCGTACTTTTCCTTCCTCAATACATGTGTTTTACACAATGTTCAGGCAGGTGTACATTAAGAAGTAGAGGATGTACGTTTGTATAATCTTAGGTTATATCAGATCTGCAATAATATCAACGAGCAATCTTTTCTATTCAAACATTTTTTCTTATTTATTTTTATTAGGTTAGTGATACCTAAGTCAATGAAGTCAATAGAGCTTGGTAATTGATAGTTTCTCGGACTGCGATTTTCAAAACAATATATATACACAACAACACACACACACACACAACACACATATATATATAATATATATATATATATATATATATATATCTTAGAGAGGAAGGAAAAACTCAACACCGTGATTCCATAATAAATTTATTTCGACCAAAATTGGGGCCTATATAAATCCAAGTTGATTTAATATAGCTCCCCCGAAATCCAGTCTTATCAAATGGAAGACCAGGTAAGTTATAAATAACCTGATCTTCCATCTGATGAGATTGAATTTTGGGGAGCTATATTAAATCAACTTAGATTTATATAGGCCCCAATTTTGGTCGAAATAGATTTATTATGGAATTACGGTGTTGAGTTTTTCCTTCTTTTCTAAGATAAATATTGCTCTGCATATAATCTAAAAAGTTTATTATACATTGAGCTCTTTTTTGTGATTTAACGATTCACTGTATTTATACATACTGGATCATACAATAATAATACAGTGTATCTTAGAAATCACATATAGAATCATCCCTTACTACCAAGTTTTGGATACCTCTCATATCTCTCTCTCTCTCTATATATATATATATATATATATATATATATATATATATAGAGAGAGAGAGAGAGAGAGAGAGAGAGGAGGGAGATGCGGGGGGAAAGAGATGTGTGTGAACTTCCTTTGAGGAAATATAAACAGTATATATTTCTAAAAGATAATTCGAATGTAAGCAAGGATATGTGACATTTATGTACGTTTTTACCTGCATCTCGATGAGAGTATCTATAGAAACGATAAATACATATCGAGATTCCTCGAGGAAATCTTCAAGTGTTGCAGTGTTTTGTTTATTTAGTCATTGTCTCCAATATTGCATTCTCTTTGTTTCAATACAGGAATACATGAAAACTGAACTGTAATAATATCAAGAGAAATACCTCCTAGAAGTTAATGCAAAATGGATATGTTTTGAATCTATCTATATATTATATATATAATATATATATATATATATATATATATATATTCATGTGAATAAAAAGGAAGTGAATCCGACGGTATGTAGTATAAATAAAAAAAATTGAAAAAACACAGGTTTAAATGAGTTAAGTGGTGAGTTTATTGGCCGACGCTGCAGTGTTTCGATCTATTAATTAGATAATCTTCAGGGCTTTTGTTGTGGAAGGTGATAAAAAATTGTTCATCTCAGAATAGGGAGAAAGGCGAGTAATAGTCCTTGTTTATCGGTCTGTTTAAAATTTGAAGTCTGAGAAAAAAGAACGTTGAAAAAATAAACGGTTTGAAATATGACATCAAATATACTTTTTTGTGGTGTGAGTATTAGAATGTATAAGTGTTTGTATCGAAAAAAAGCATTGTGCATTTGTGCATTAAGTTTATCGCACACACGCGCAACCACACATTAATAAACACATAAAAAATGCACAATGCTTTTTTAGATACAAACACTTACACATTCTAATGCTCACACCACAAAAAAAGTATATTTGATGTCATATTTCAAACCGTTTATTTTTTCAACGTTCTTTTTTCTCAGATAAACTTCAAATTTTAAACAGACCTATAAAGGACTATTACTCGGCTTTCTCCCTATTCTGAGATTAAAAAAAAAAATTGTTATCACCTTCCACATACCAACAAAAGCCCTGAAGATTATCTAATTAATAGACCAAAACACTGCAGTGTCGGCCAATAAACTCACCACTTAACCCATTTAAACCTGTGTTTTTTCAATTTTTTATTATACTACAAATATATTTATACATGTGGAATTAAACAAAAGGCAGGTCTTCTGTTTAACGATTTTATTGGTGACCTTTTCAAGTTTTCTGGCCAACTTTTTTATATTTCCAGCCTCCACATCCATTAATATACTTGAAAAAAAAACGGGAACACATCATCCCTGATGATGGCACTTCGAAGAGCCGAAAGTACTCGGGATATGAACTTCGATGGACTAATCCACAAATTTCATCAAAATATTAAGAAAGATAATTGGCCAGAAAACTTGAAAAGATCACAAATAAAATCGTTAAACAGGAGACCTGCCTTTTAATTCCACTTGTATAAATGAAAGAATGCTGCCCAAATACACACACACACACACATCTCTCTCTCTCTCTCTCTCTCTCTATATATATATATATATATAATATATATATATATATATATAATATATATATAGAGAGAGAGAGAGAGAGAGAGAGAGAGAGAGAGGCGCGTGGGCTAGTGGTTAGAGTCGTGGAAAATGGACTCGTCGATTCGAGTTCAATTCCCAGACGAAGCTTTTGGCATTTCACATAGCGCTAATACTCTCGGGAAAGGTATGAATCCATATATTCTCCCTCCAGCTATGGATTAAATAGTAGGGCAGACTGGGCTCTTCAGCCTTGGGTA
>JALAJA010000691.1:10000-12500 GCA_023376005.1 Doryteuthis pealeii | reverse complement strand
ACTCTTCCAAAGCTGCTAAGATGTAGATTACCCTTCTTTTAATCGCATCGAACTGAAGTACATAAATCCTTTAAAAAAACGGGGTTTGTAGAAAATTTATCTACAGCGTCTCTGATCCTGACTATCTGTCGATTCGTAAAAGATGTTCGGGTAGAATATCTCTGGGCAAAACTACTGCTTGTAAATTTCACCAAGGCATTTGACTACATACTCAGAGAAAAGGTTGAGTAAATACTATTAGTATATTGTCTCCCCAAAGAAACTGTCGCGACTATAATGATACTTTACAAAGACACAAAAGCAATAGTCCGTTCTACAGATGCTGACACAGATTTCTTAGACATTATCGCTGGGATTCTACACGGATATATATTAGCACCGTATATATTCATAATATACATAGATTATGCAATCCGAACATCATTAGATCTACTACAAAACCCTCCATCCTAAAAAATGGCAAGAAGCCGGTGATATGCGGCAGTGACTATTATAGATGCGAACTACGAATATTATTTAGCGCTTCTTGCAAATACACCTGCACAGGCTGACATAAGGCGGAAAGAGTCATTGGACACTATGTGAACTCATGTGTTTTGAACAAGATGCAGGCCTCTCCACACTGGATGGTAAGCCTCTAAAATTAGCATACCTGGGCTGAAATATCTTATCTACAGAAAGCGATGTCAATGCATGTAAAGAAAAGGTATGGAATGTTATAGACAGATTATTGATTATACGGAAAACTGATCTCACTGATAAGATAAACCGAAAATTCTTCCAAGCCGTAGCCATATCAGTGCTATTTTAAGCCGTATGCATAGCTCTGCTATTTTACTTGGACTCTAACAAATTACTTAGAAAAAAAAGCTAGATGAGGGCTACACAAGGATGATGCGTACTCTCTTAGAAATATCCTAAAATCAGCACCTTAGAAAAACAGCTATACGACCAGTTGTAAGACGAACAAGACGTACGAAGTATAGATAAGCAAGGACGAACTCAAACGTGATATTCTCCGGTGAATACCTACAAATATAATATCGGTGCAGGCCGACCAGCAAAAACCTACAACAATCAGCTCTATGTGGATTCTGGATGCTGATCGGAGGAACTCTGGGTGGCGATGATCAGTAGGGACAGTTCGGGATAGAGACAGTTACAGATAGATAGAGAGAGGGATAGATAGATAGAGAGAGCGAGAAAGAGAGAGTGAGAGCGAGAGAGAGAGAGAGAGAGAGAGAGAGAGAGAGTAATGGATAACTGTGCTGCCAATGTAACTAGATGATAATGAATGCCGAATCAAGTCATTTTGATAAAGGACTCGGGTTGCTGTGTCTTAAATGGTCACCCATCTAAGTATTGAACAGGCCAATAGCTGCTTAACATTGGTGAATATGGTATCTATTTGATATCTAGGAATAACTTAAAATCTCCCTATTGGACGGCAATTAAGGTAGTTCCTCTTCAACCAAACAATTCGAGTAATTATTAACATTATTAAACTTGAAAAATATATTTTCAAACAACAGTTTCCAGCGAATAAATGATATAATAAGACTATTTTGAACGTATAGCAAAGCTGTATGATAAATAGCATTTTTCGTTTTCCCATTCCGGGTCTGTTCAAATAAATTGTTTTTATTCAAAATCCTTGAACAACCAGCATAGAACGTTTTCGGTTTTTCCCAAAGTTAAAAAAATTGTTATTGCACAAAAAAAAGAAGAAATTCTTCGCAAAAATCATGTAAAAAATCGCCAAAAACAGTCGTAGTAAAGTGAAATTTGGAATCCCAAATTTCATGATTTCAGGTCCGGATTCGGTTCAAAATATATAAGATTGGGTTAAAAGAAAGTTTCTCTCACCCCAATATTATATATATATATATTAGTATTGATAATATAGTATGATATACTTATAATAAATAGTGATCAATATTGTGGATAGAGAATGCATATTTAAGAAAGGATAGAAAGAACAGGAAGTCAACGATGCTTGATACCAGAAAGTGTCTCTCTTATGCAATTCTCAAACTTGGTTTAATGTCCACGCTACCCTAACCTACATGCATATATATATATATATATATATATATATATATATATATATATATATATATAAAGAGAGAGAGAGGGGAGAGAGAGAGAGTGAAAATGAAAGAAAGTGAAAAGATTGACGAATGCATGGCTCTTGGAGGAAAGCTGGAGAAACTGTAGGTCATGAAGGTGCGCCTGTGATATGCCTGTGCCCATGGAACGGACTCCAAATGCCGGGAAATAATACTAGAGAAACTGAAATCAAAGGAAGAACTGGCAACTCCCAGACCACAGGATTGTTACGATCAACTAGAATTCTTAGAAGATCTCTTGACATTTGTGGTGGCTTGGTGTTATTCAATGGGAAATCCCCACTTAGAACTGGTATGAAAAACTTGCAAAGAATGAAAAAAAAATCTGGTTATCCGATGAAAGCGTATAACTGGAATGAATGATAATCTTG
>JALAJA010000691.1:0-5000 GCA_023376005.1 Doryteuthis pealeii | reverse complement strand
GGTTAAGGGTCTTGTTTTCCTGGGTATGAGGTTAAACTGCATCTAATGGTTTCACTTCTGGAGCTCTGGGGACTTTATAGTAAACCTTCATCGCCATTACTCCCAGGTCCACCCTGACCCGGATCGTTAGTACCTTTTAGGTTACTATCTTTGTGTTAAATAGAAAAAAATGACTTTTAAAAAAATTGTTTGAATAAAAAAAAATTAATGTCCATCAAGAATGAATAAAACAAAACGTATTTGGCATAAAATTGCCCAACAAGGGTTGGCATGCCATAAAAGACAACCAACCAACCAGCCAACCAAACAGAAACCGAAAGACAATGAAAATAATTGACGAACGCGTTTCAAGCTTTATTCATTTAATTTAATCAATGTTTACGTTTGAGTCTCTATTCTCACTTTCGGGCTGATATTCTTGAGAAAGGTATCAAGAAAACCCTCTTCCCCACAGCTAGGTGGTAAATAGTACTAATAATCTTATTCTATATTTTTTTGCATTAAATAACCAACGATGGTTAATATGCCATAAAAGAAAGGAATTCACCCAAAGTGAGTGGGTGTTCATTTTACCAGTTATTTTAGCTGGAGGAGAAATTCTTTGTTCTTAGTCATATTCGATTAGTCAAAGTATGATGAAGTGTTCTAAATGAGGGTGCTCTACTTCGTGTTTAAACCCTAACTAATTTGATATTCTAACTAAATCTTATATTCTCTCCCCCTCTCTCAACATCTCCTCTTCTCGGTCTCCTCTCCCACTCTCTCTCCCTATCCCACCTCTCTCTCTCTCTCTCTCTCTCTCTCTCTCTCTCTCTCTCTCTCTCTCTCTCCTCATGTGATAAACTTATCAACCAATAAGATCACATTCCCCTATTCAACTTCACTCGCAATATTTACTCTGCATTATTGTATTCCCCGACACCCTGAATTCTCTTGACCCTACTTGACCATGGAATAATACATCTGTATTTCTGTACCCATCTGCTTTAACTACTAAATGATTTTTTTTTAATCATTGAAAAATATATCTGAATGCAAAAGTAGAATAGTAACATTTTTATGTAAAGGTTTTGTGGATGTAATGAAAATCACATACCTCGAAACTCAAAGCGTGCGCGGACGAGTCTGGCTTGCAGGGTCATCGCAGGAAATAAATATGGCTGCTGTAAGCACTATATTTAACGAAGGGCAATCTCGAACCAGCGAGAATGCGATTGCACATATGCAAATTCTCTCGAGATCGGGTGTGCATATAAGCATACGGCAACGGCTAGAGGGAGTGTCACACGATTACGTACGACGACTACGAAAACAGCTGGCAGTAGTATGTTGGCTTTTGCGACGGGTGGACGAGGCATTTCGAGATAGAGTTTGATTGTTGGTGAGCAGAGTGCAGCACATTTGGAGAACGTTATTACTAGAGGTTCTTTTTTATCATTTTAACAAGTTGAATGATTTTGATTGCACAGAAAAAACATCTTAAGTACTAGCTCTATGTTCCGGCCTTTCCGGGTTATATAACATCCGACTAATTTTTGTTTAAAGTTCATTTGAAATAAATTGAGACGCAATATCATGTGTTAATACAACTGGCCGAATAAAGAGAACGCTCAATATTTAAATACATTACATTTGCACACATTTGTCGATGTAATTTCCCTCAGCCTATTTATTCCCATGTTCTCATTACACAGCAAAGGATTTGGTCCGCAATTACCTAAATGAATTTTGGGGTAAATATAAATGCCACCACTGGATTCCTCATAACGGTCTATCCGAGAAGTGTTGTTTGATCTCAGTAAAGGGCTTTTTTTCGATCGCACAGGACAGATAGATATTCAGACTAAGACACCACGAATAATGTATAAGAATTGTGCTGTAACATATCGGCCTAGTGGACCCGCTGTGTGACCGAAACAAGTGTGAACTAAAGGGACCCGCACGTTGAGTGCGAGAAACGGTCAATCGTAGGAGTTGGTGAGTTTTAAAAATGGTTTGTCAATCATTTATTAACCATCAAAAGACAAGGAAATTTTCTGGACGATTAGGTGGTTCATACCTTTCGCAAGGGTATTAGTCCGAAAGTGAACGTAATAGCACGACTGGAGTTCGAACTCGCTTACTTCGATATCACAGTTCATCATCTTATCCATTATGTCATGTGGTCTCCTTATTTCGTCTTTGTCTCCAGCAACTTTCACTGAGACCCCGCCACGTAACAAGTCTTATTTTCTTCAGATGTTAGATAAATAAAAAAGAACAAATAAAAAACAAAAAAACAAATATAAATATAATTTAGGATAAACTTTAGCTCTTGAGGAAAATAGAAAATAAATATGTCTACAGTTTGTTGTGGGTAAAAAAATTGAGAAAAGCAACCATAAGCGGATTCATCCTTAAAAAGAATTCTTCTTTTTTTTACCCGAGTCTCATCAGATATTTACCACAGGACGAAGAACTACGATAGATAACGCAAGAAGGTCAAAATGAGGATGGGTTGGGGTGGGGAAAATATTGCAATTATCCAGCATCAGGTAACCTCATGCTGGAATATATATATATATATATAATATATATATATATATATATCCCCCAGAAGGCAGAGCTGAATTGTGGACAAACTTATCACCAGACGAATCCGCTTATCGGTATTCTCTTAGGAATATGTATTGTTTGATATAGATATCAAATGAAACATCATAGAAAATATATATATAATATATATATATAAATATTATATATACTATATATATAAATATAAAGAGGAGAGAGAAAGAGAGAGAAGAGAGAGAGAGAAAGAAACAAAGCAAATGTAGAAAAAGATTTAATATACTATTTGGAAGATTCTCATCTTATGATAACATAAACATCTAAACATTTACTAACTTCCTAATGTATAAGGAAATTAAACAAGAATAAGGTTTTTGGGAGTGTTTTTAATCATAGGAAAGAATATGTTCGGAGAAAAAGAATGATAACATTATTTCTTTTAGAATTTACTAGAGGCACTTTTGTCATGCTAGTGTATCTGTAATGTGAATAAAATAGGATTACCTTCTGTCGAGACGCTAATTGGAAAGACTTTAAAGAAAATTCATTATTCATTAATCCTTATCGTAAAAAGACTAAAAAAAAACTATGTCATAATAATGAAATATTAATCACTAGACATAAGAGACTAGATTAAATGATATCAACCCAGAATAAGGGCGTCCCTCTGGCGTAGTGTTAATGTGCTGGACTAAGACATCGTAGTAAGCGACTTCAACACCAGTCAAGCTATTATGTTCACTTTCATAATACCCACAAAAAGATGAGGACAACAGTCCTGAATAATTAAAATAAACCCATTATTTTTTTTTGTTTCAGCCTAAGATAATTCAAGAAAACAAAATTAAACTTTTTCATTTACTGGACTCCAACTAAAATAATAAACCTAAAACAACTTGAAACTAAACCCAAGAAAAATAAAAACATTAACAAAGTGAAACAAACAGAAGAGTTAAAGCTCTTTTATTTTTACAGAAGTTTGCAAAAGTTGGAACAGTGGAAGCATTCATTTCAGTTAAAATAAGTTGAGAACTTCAGGAAAAATGACAGTATGCGAGTATATAAAGAACTGATCAGCGAGACATTTAGAGAAGTTGCATCATCAGCTATGTATTACTTGACTTGCGAGTTAATTCATTCCACTCGTAACTCAGTTTCCTGTTTTTTAAACTTATTAATGCAGATGAGGATTTCTCTTGCAATGTGTTTGACCACATGCAATTGGACAATTAGTCACTTGAGGTCCACATGATGACGTCCACTCGTCTGCGACGGACTTCTAAAACAGCAAATCAATTTCCCCCATTTAAATAAATGAAATCCCATTAATGCCGTTACAGAAACCCACCAAAAATACCCTTGTTGTTAGTTTTTTTAATAATGAAAAATATGCACTGAAAGTTATGAATATATGATAGAATTAATGAATTATATCCCTAATAACTTGTTTATAAATCAATTTTTCTTTTGTTTTATAAATTTGAAACTGTAACTTTAGTGAATCAGTGATAAACTATCTGAGCTCGCTATGATATCAATAGTTAATGAACAACGTATTCAATTTAGGAAATATTTATAAAATTCTAAAGAAATTACTTCCAGATTTGGCTAACATTTACATCAAATATTAGAGTGTATCCATGAATCACGTCAAATAAGCTAAACAAATTTCTAATATTGATATACAGTTCTAATGCAGAAAACATTTTTTACCTTTAGTAACTGTGTTCTAGAATAATTTGTTCAAAAAGCTGAAAACTATATAAACATGCACTCAACCAACCACTACATGCTATGAAAACATATGTAATTTTCTTGATTGATTATTAAATTGAGTATTCAATTCCAGTCGGAAGAGTTATTTTGGTACGTTGGGAGTTTAGGCATAAATCTTTCGGTTTTTAAACCCGAAAGTCGTTTTTCATTCTTGAATATGTATCAAAAACAAAATAAGACTCAGTTTATAAAAAAACACTCCCTATTTACGACCGCTCACAGCGAATCCCCCACCGGTGATCCTACTGTATAACCGTGAATTATATTAACTCATAAAATAAAATTTATTGAAAAAAAGAGTCTATGTATAAGCTGAACTAAAATTAGAAAATTTACCATACAGAATTGGACAGCAGCAGTAAATAGTAGGCAACGGAACTAAATACATTTTAACACTCATTTTGTCTATCAACTCAGATGGACCGCTAACTAGACTACAATGTCCGGACAAAGGGACCTTGAGCAATAGAATAAGGTACACCAACAACTCCCAATCCAAAATTGGCTTGCCATAAGAACAATAGGGTTAGGAACATCAAATAGCCTAGGACGTCCAGCCGATGATCGAGGTGGGGCTCTCCGACCGCCAGTACCTAGACAGGACAAAGTAGAGTGTTGCATATCTTGACTCTTAGCCACCAATTGCATCCAACATCACCGGCCCACCACAAACC
>JALAJA010000690.1:0-44272 GCA_023376005.1 Doryteuthis pealeii | reverse complement strand
CACACACATATATATAATGAAATTATATATATATATATATATATATATATATATATATATATACATGCACACACACATATATTTATATAAATATATACACATGCAAACACACATATATTTATATAAATATATACACATGCACACACATATATTTATATAAATATACACTCACACACACACATAAATACACAAACACACACACACATAAATACACACACACACACACACCACAGATATATATATATATATATATATAATATATATAATATGAATATACACATAATCATGCACACATATATACAAATATATACACACACTCACGAACATACAAATATATACACACACTCACGAACATACATACAAATATATACACACACTCACGAACAATATATATATATATATATATATATATATATATATATATATACACACACACATAATTTTTTTTAAGTCAATTTTTTTAAACTCATTTTTTAATCTATATAACTCATCAATGGAACCCTAACAGGTATAAATCCCCCGCCCCCGGGTCAGGATGGACCTGAGAATAATGGAACTTCACCATTAGATGCAGTTTAATTTCTTACCCAGATAGAGATTAGGATCACAGTCAGAAAAATCAAAATCAATGTTCCCCAATGATACCTGCATTAGAAAAAATAATTTCTAAAAAAAGTTTGGCTTTGGTTTACCCATACCGTGCTTTTAACATCTCCTACTCAATAAAATTCTCATTTTAAACTGATATTTTTTAATTTAAATTAGCTGATATTTTCCAGACAACCAAATATATGAGATGTGTGGTTGTGTGTGACAAGGGGAAGTCAAAGTTTAGGTACCAGACATATATGCCGAAAAGTGGGGTTCCCTTAGTGAAAAATTGTGATAATGTGAAAAATACTCGTTACACTATTACTTAAGCATAACATTTATTATCTACATGTAGATATAGTATAAATAATTCATTTATATATCTAGATCAGGATCACCAAACTTTTTCACAGTGGGCTGGATAATTGGAAAAATAACAAGTGTAGGACACATTATTATTGTGTTCAATATTTGCTAGCCAGAATGAAAGCTCTAAAAAAAAGATGTAAAGCAAAAATTATCTTTCCATGTTATATCCATTGCTTCACAGTAGTTCTTGTTATATCAGTAAGCAATTACTGATAAGAACGAAATAAAGGGTTATGCCCCTTGTTTCGTATACGTGACTTGGGGTCACGAGGAATTGAATAAAAGTTGTAAACCCGTCAACACGTGTTTTGGTCTTGCCTCCTCTTTTGCTTGCACATGATTAGCATTGCCTGCTACTATCCTAATCTCCGTTAGAAGTACGTTCCTGCATGAAACAGTTCTTTGATAATTACCTGTGTTTTTCAAGCAGCTGTAACAAGTGAAAATTCGGTGTCACGTAAGTAACAAGTGAAATGCTCACATGCCTGAAATTTTGTAACCTACCTACAGTAGTCAAGTCCATGAAGATTTAGTAAGCTTAACATGATATTTAAATTTAAATGGTATCAAAAAATCTTGCATTCCGTATGTTTTAACAAACAAATTCTTACTCTCTCACTCTCCTTCTCTCTGAAAAAGAACCCACGAGCCTAGAAAGAAATTAACAATCCCTTTGTGACTATACAACTTCGGATGTTGTTCCTTCAAGCTAATGACGACTACTAACGATTTCTCTGAATTATTAGATCAGATACATTTTATAATATAACAATTTTTTTTTTTAAAGTGAACCCCCTTTTTCGGCATATATGTAACGGTACCCAAACCTCGACCTCCACCCACATGTGTGAGTATATGTTAGTATGAATTACCATTGTTATTGATATGGCAGATTCGAGTCCTTTCACTCTCTCTTCTGATTCCTTGTCTATCTCTTTTTGGACTTGCTGATATTTCCAGTCTGGCAACGTTTTCGTCAATAAGCTCCATATTTTGCTGGCATTACTGCTCCTGAGAAAGAAAGAAAAAGAATCTTCATTTAAAAATAATAATTTAGCACAAAGGAGAGTCCCCGTGCATAGTGGATTTTACAGCATGTCAACCCTTGTTGGTATATTTATAAAATCGACACCTAAGATTTTCACGAAATCTGTGATTTTCAGGCACTATAAGAAGCAGGGGGTTAAGGGCTCATATCTCCGCTAATTCTTCAAATTGATCACTGTTGGATTTTGTGTAAAGTATTCAACTCTGTTACAAGATGAATGCCAAACTAAAACTAGAGTTTGGTAGGTGGCTTATATGGAGCTTTGGATTGTTCCATTATGAACTCAGGTAAGTTCATTTCCTAAATTCTGATTGGCTGATGGATTTCAGGGTGAGTAAGAACATGGATAAGTACCCACTCTTCAGCCATCACTTTGCATTATGCCAGCAGCATGCAACAACTGTATTTAAGATACAGCTTGCCTGTTGTTCTCGTCTGCTAACTCGATGGTAGTTAGAACCCCACTGCAACAGTGAGTATCATATTGTTTCTATATCTGGAGGATAACTTCTACAATCGCTTTCTTTGGCATTAATGAATTCTATGCATTGAAATCTATCTATTAAAGCCAATAAAAAACGAAAACTTAAATTTTCACGAAAATAGGTAGACTAATAATGCCTTAAAAAGGAACTACTAAGGGATCTTTGAAGCCTCATATCTCCGCCAATTCTCAACAGAATACAATTTCTTTGATACCATTTTAATCTACGCATCGGAATCTATCAGAAAAAACAATAAAATCGACACCTTAAATTTTCATGAAAATGGGTGCATTTTAAGGCATAATTAGTGAATCTTTAAACCCTCATATCTCCACCAATTCCCAAAATTGAGCAATATCTTTGATATCATTTTAATCTACGCATCAAAATCTATCAGAAAAGCCAATAAAATCAACACCTAAAATTTTCACGAAACTGGTCATTTTCAGACACTATAAGGGGATTTAAGGGCTCATATCTCCACCAATTCTTTGAATTGAGCACTTTCTTTGGCATCAATGAATTCTACGCATCGAAATCTATCAGAAAAGACAATAAAATTGATAACTTTAATTTTCACGAATATAGGTAGACTAATAATGCTTTAAAAAGGGCACTTTTAGGGCATCTCATAGGGCAGCCTCATATCTCCATCAATTCTCAACAGAATGCAATTTTTTTGGTACCATTTTAATCTATGCATCAAAACCTATCAGAAAAGCCAATACAATCGACACCTAAAATTTTCACAAAATTGGTCATTTTCAGGTACTATAAGGGTGGGTGGTTTTAAGGGCTCATATCTCTGCTAATTTTTGAATGGAGCATTTCTTTGGCATTAATGAATTCTACGCATCAAAATCTATCAGAAAAGCCAATAAAATCGACACCTTAAATTTTCACGAAAATAGGGCACTTTTAGGGCATCTTTGAAGCCTCACTTCTCCGTCAATTCTCAACAGAATGCAATTTCTTTGGTACCATTTTAATCTACGCAGGTCTATTTTATGCTGAAAAATATTTTGTTTTATTCTTTCTTGATGGGTATTCAAAATCTTTTTTAAAAATTTAAACTCAATTTTAAAAATAACACTATGTGGTGAATATTAAGCACCCCTCCCTACCTTTCATTTGGTTTGGTTTATGGCACATCAAACTCAAGTGTCCCTATGGCTTAGTTGTTGTATAAGAAAAAAAAAATAAAGGGGGAAAATAAAGATTTATTCTCTTCAAACTTTGCTTTTCTGCCCTGGATAAGACTACGTAAAACAAATATTGTTCCTGGATAGTATATGCTATTTCTTAATTGCTTATGTCGTAAAAGTATAGAAAATGGCCGTTATTCCCTTCAATTTTTGATTTTCTGCCCTGGATAAGACTATGTAAGACAAATATTGTTACTGGATAGTATATGTGATTTCTTAAAGCATTCTATGTTTTAAGTTATATTAAATAAGTAATAAAAAGAAAGAAAGTGTCCCAGTTACATACATGATTGGTACAATCTCAGGATGCCAACCAGTCAGACAATGAAGTACATTGAAATCATTAAATTCATTGCTGTCACCACAATTTCGATAGCTGCAAATAGTTGACATTTAAAAATTAAAATAGATAAAAGTCAATAAAATTAAATAAAAATAAACACAGTAAAGATTTTTAATAAATCACTATATATATATATATATATATATATATAATAAGGATATCTACTGAGTCAGACGAACCTACTATTAGTTTCGCATAAAGCTCTTCAGGGCTAAAATCTGATTTTAGCCCTGAAGAGCTTTATAATAGTAGGTTCGTCTGACTCAGTAGATATCCTTATTACTTGGCTCTACTTAGGTATCGAGCACTTTTTACAAATTAGCTTCTCCTAGCGGTTATATGAATATATATATATCTTATATATATATATATGCATATAAATTGTTTTTTCTTTTGGCCAAATACTATACCAATAGATTATTTTTTGTTGGTACGAATATCTTGGTCCTTTCTTTTTTTCAAAAATTTTTTTCTTCCTGGTTGATGTTTGGTAGTATATTTTTACAATCAAACTCTCTGCCGGGTTTTTTCTCTCCGCAAGGATCTACCAACACGCTTGGTATATTAAATTATATATATATATATATATATATATATATACATGTTTGTTTTGCTTTACGGCATATCAACCTCAGTGGGTCATTTAATGCTAACGTATATATATACATGTACATAAGATTTAAAATTATTTCTTTAACGAACAAGTATCTATTAATAATGGAGATTCACTTCCGATTTTTGTCTGTAACAAAAACTATGTCACTGCTTACGTCACTATACCCGAAATCGTCATAACATAGAATAAATACACTCAAAATTTGAGCATGCAACATTAGACAGTCCTCATTGTTTTTTAAAACAAGTTTTAATAAATACATGGCTGGTATTATATATCTATATATAGTTTGTTTTATTTTAATAGATATTTAAAGTTAATAGAATTTAGTTTTGATTTCAAATTGTTTTTTTTTTTTTTACTCCTTTAATAAATTTGATGATTTGATGATTTATGGTTCAAACTCTCCGACATTTAATTTTTAACTTCCACCTCCTTAAGCAATATCTTTTTAAAGTTTATTTTTACATCGCCCAGAGGGCGTTTTGTTATTTTGCTAGTAATAATAATGAAATTTATTGTGTACAGTGCTCAGGTGCACCACAACTCATCAAAGTCTCATGTCTAGTACACAGAATAATGTATTAGTGTCAGGAACATGAACAGCATAGAGTAATAATATACATGTATGTGTGCACATGCGTGAGTATCAGATATAGTGTTGGTGGACTACAGGAAGCATGGAGGCTTTGAAAGATGCAGTGTTTCAGTAGCCCACAATGGACACAGTCAGCTTATTCCATGTCTCTGCAACTCTGAGTGGGAAAAAATTTTTCCGAAAGTCACGTGAGCAATGCTGTTTTCTGAGTTTGTAGGCATGCCCACATGTGTTAGAAACATGGAGATCAAAAAGGTGCTCAAGATTGCTGTTGTTAAGATGATTAATAATCTTATGAGCATTTACCAGGTCAGTTGCCAGACGTGGGAGTTTCAACAAATCCATTCCCAGGGCAGCAAGACGTTAAGCAAATATGGCAGATGCCTTATAGAATAACTAAACCGATTACTCACTCTAAAGCAGCAATTTTGATGAGTGCTTTAGTAAGCAGCATTGGCCACAGTTCATTCATTTGTGTTGTAGTAATTATGGGAAGTATTAATTATAATTATTCCTTTACAGGATAGTCATATTAACTGCATGGGCACAGTTTAGCAGTTCCTTTACTCTTCTACAAGAGAGTTACCAAAAAGGAGACAATCCCTATTCTCCAAAAGGGAAGTAATTATGGGAAGTATTAATTATAATAACTAAACTGATTACTCACTCTAGAGCAGCAATTTTGATGGTGCAATGGCGTAGTAGTAGTAGGCATTGTACCTCTACATTGTTCGGTATTTATAGCTGACACCAGCTAATCATATTACTGTTTAATAAAACAAAGACATTTCATACTACTTTAATGAGCTAATTTACACGACAGTCATATTGCCAGCGTGGGTTAGAGGCCAGAATAAAGACACAAGAGACGAAATGAGTTAAATAAATATATTAACAAAGAACAGTAGTACAAACATATACAAATTAGAAGGTTACTCACGAGGTGGTCTATCAACTATCTTTATATTATATATATATATATATATATATATATATATATACTTGTACATAAGATTTAAAATTATTTCTTTAACCAACAAGTATAGAATAACTAAACTAATTACTCACTCTAGAGCAGCAATTTTGATGAGTGCTTTAGTAAGTAGCATTGGCCACAGTTCATTCATTTGTGTTGTAGTTGGTAATAACAGTTTCCCTTTATCATTATAAGGAAGTGTATCATCAATTGTTATTTTGCGCCAACATCCCTGGAAAAAAAAAAGAAAAAGGATAGAATAAAAATATAAGCAATTAACTTTTTTGATATATTAGTAGAAGTATTAGAGTGGTGGAGCCACGGTAACAGTGTAGTACAATCGGGCAGGTAAGTAGTAATCTCATGCAACGTCATAGTAGTAGTAGTAGTACTAGGCATTGTACCTCTACATTGTTCAGTATTTATAGCTGACACCAGCCAATCATATTACTGTGAGGTGGGGAACCCAGGTGTTTGCATATTTATTACATCATTTTTCATTTAAAAAAAAAAAAAAAAAAAAAAAAATGGAACACTGATGATAGCACTTCGAAGTGCCGAAAGTACTCGACCTGAACTTTGGTGGACTTATCCACGAATTCCACCAAAATATCAAAAAGTTGGCCAGAAAACTCGAAAAGATCAAAAATAAAATTGTTAAACAGGAGATGTGTCTTTTGTTTAATTCTACACACACATATATATATATATATATATATATATATATATATACACACACACACACATACACATATTTGCACATATATTCATATATATATATATATATATATATATATAGTTGAATATAAATATATAAATGAAAACCTTAAAGTTATCAGATATAAATTTACTTCAGCCTGTTAAGGTTTTTTAAAATCTAATTTCAAAAATCATTTTTGACTTTCAAAGAGGCTGAATTAAATCTATATCTGATAACTTTAAGGTTCTTATATACAGATTCCTGAGTTCGTCAGGAAAAACACCAAGAATGCCAGAGGACACATCAGCCGAAACACTCTGTATATAACAATAAATATGAGTATAATAGTCTGAATAATCCAAACTTACCATAAAATAGAGACGTACAATATATTTTCCATGTGGATTATAAAGTGGCATGTGGGCCCCTTTTGCTGATTTGCACAAAGCATAGATATGTTCCCAGGGTCTCCAACTGTGACTATACGTTACAGTTGACATGCTGGCCTCATTGATAACTTCTTGACGGGGTACAGATAAAATGGAATTCTCCCAGAGAGTTATGATTTGACTGATAATATGTCGCATCACCTGAAAATAAAAACAACAAGTCTCAATATTATCAATGGATAATATACAATATTATACATATTATGTTCATTATTATATATTCTTCATTGTTATTATACATATTATTATATTCACTAGCAAAATAAAAAAAACACCCTCCGGGCAATGTAAAAGTAATTTTTTTAAAGATATTGCCAGAGGAGGTGGAAGTTAAAAATTAAATGTCGGAGAGTTTGAACCATAAATCATGAAATCATCAAATTTATTAAAGGAGTAAAAAAAAAAATAAAACAATTTGAAATCGAAATTAATTTCTATTAACTTTGAATATCTATTAAAATAAAACAAACTATATATAAATATATGATACTGGGGATGTATCTATTAAAACTTGTTTTAAAAAACAATGAGGACTGTCTAATGTTGCATGTTCAAATTTTGAGTGTATTTATTCTATGTTATGATGATTTCGGGTAATGTGACGTAAGCAGTGACATAGTTTTTGTTACAGACAAAAACCGGAAAGGAATCTCCATTATTAATAGATTATTGTTGTTATACATATTATTATATTCATTATTGTTATTATACTTATTATATTCATTATCATCAGTATACATTTTATTATATTCATTATTATTATACATATCATATTCATTATTATATATTATTATATTTATATTATATATATATATATATATATATATATATATATATTGATATACTCATTATCATTATTATATACATTATATTCACTAGCAAATTTATGCACCCTCCGGGTGCAAGTTTTTAAGTTTTAATATAATAAAATATCATGTTAAATTAGAAAGGCTAATAAAACTAAATAAGAATGCAGATAAAAAGATTTGGAACAGAGGGGGTATTATCGAAAAATAGAACAGCTTTGAAACTAACTCTTCCATCATTTTCCATTACTCCCGTCTTTCATTGGTAAATTTTCCTAATTTAACTCTTTACTTAAAATAGGAAGTAAAGGATAATATTACAGTTATTTCTTCTTCTTAATGAATTTCTTTCAAGAATTATCCCAGAGATTTTTGCTCATATTCAATAAGATAAAACCAAACAATTAGAAATCAATAATACTTAGCATATATTTATCAAAATCAATTTTTTAAGATCAATATGCAAATTAGCCTTCCCATTCACACTGTAAACCACTATTTTGTTGTATATATAAATACAATTGCCTGTTATCAGTATGTAGATATGGTCAACAGTGGCTTCAGCCTCTGGACCATTGCTATAATTAACAGCGTCGATCCCAGGGGGCCATCCCCCCAGGCAACACCTGCCCCCTCGATTTAAAGGGGCAGGGCTGGGTTTATTGCCCAGCGCCTGAGGCGCTCCCTTGAGAGGGAATGCCGACGGGATTGACGCAATTTTTCACCCGCCACCCATGAGCTTCGGTTTGTGGGTGGTCCCACGTTAATAGGGCCTTGTGCCTGACCCGTACAAGTGGGGTACGTGGAAAATATCATGTAGATATGGTCAACAATATTAATAATGTAAAACAATTTTATTAATAATTGAGGTTTGAATAAAAATAAATTCATGGAGAATGTGACGTAAATATCTAAAGGAATTGTGAATTGAGTAGTAATATAGTTTCGGTTACAGACAGAAAAACTCACAATCTCCATTATAATAAGATTATATTCATTATCATCAGTATACATTTTATTATATTCATTATTATTATACATATATAATAATATATAATAATGAATATATTATTATATTATATTATATATATTTATATATATATATATATATATATTATTATATATATTGATATACTCATTATCATTATTATATACATTATATTCATTATCATTATTATACACTGATGTATTGATTGTTCTGATCTTAGTTGGCCATTGTGAGTTCAATCCCTGATTCTTAAAATATGATAAAGTCTTACCTCACTGTCATGGAGATGTTCATTGGCTGTGACCAGATCAAAAGTATTAACACAATTCAAATCAACAACAACCAAATTCTATTGGGGAATAAAGAAAAAGAGAAAAAAGAAATTCCCAATCAAGAAGAAGAGAAGAAAAACACAAATCATCAAAAACAAACAAACATACAAAATATTTCTTTTATATATGTAAAAAAAAAATGTTCTACTATAGTTTAATTATAACCAATTATCTCTACTTAGTTACTCTCCATCCATTTAAGGTTTCAAGTAACTAATAATAATCGTTAGTAAATAATTATAGCTTCAAGTTGCTTGAACCTATAATTGTTTACATAAGGATTATTATTAGTTACTTTTAAGTAATACTTGATATCCGATGATAGTAAATTATTTGTATTAAGAATCTTAATATAGGGACTGGCAAAAAAATCAGCTTCTACGAGTTTTAAAAGCGAATTAGAAATAATTAAATCTATTATTAATATATATATAAGGTCAAACTTTTGTCTAAAATGATATGTAGTAACATAATGACCATCATTGAAAAAAGAAAAATATCATTACATATACAGTTTATTTTTAATACATTTAAAGGGATTTGTTTTGGTCAATTTCGACGCAATCCGCCATTCTGTCTCTTTTTTGATGGTTTTAAGCGCTTATTTACAATTTTAATATAACATTCGCGATTGAAAAAAAAACTTACCAAAAATCAGGTAATTATCCGATTTTAATGAAATTTTCAGTATTGATTTATCAATTAATGAATTTTATAATGCATTAGTTATTTTATATCAAAACTTTAATTTAGTATTTTTGCTATGAAAAATTAATATATAAAATTCATTTAAAAATTTTTTTTTTATATACATAGATAAATACAAGAAAAAGAACCAAGCTTTTAATGAAATAAATGCCTTGGATGCATACCTTTCCCAAGGGTATTAGCACTATGCGAAATGCAAACAGCCTCGTCCAGGATTTGAATTCCGATCAACGAGTCCATTTTCTACAGCCCTTTATATATGTACTAGCAGTGGATACCCGGCATCGCCTGGGTAGAGGGGATTTTTTTAAGTTAGTCCTGCAGATCCATTATTACTGAATTGTGAGTTGAATCCAATTTTTTTTTTATATACATAGATAAATACAAGAAAAAGAACCAATTTTTTAATGAAATAAATGCCTTGGATGCATACCTTTCCAAGGTTATTAGCGCTATGCATCCTTTCCTAAGGTATTAGCGCTATGTGAAATGCAAACAACCTCATCCAGGATTTCTTTTAATGAAATGAATGCCTTACCTTATTCACTGACATTTCATTGGGTCTTTTCCAGGAGTCAACAGTCATGGATGGGGGCATTTCAATCTTTCCATCTGGGTCCTCAAAATGTGGACTCTTTAAAAAAAATGGTACAAAAATCAGATAACGGCACATATACAATTGTTGCATAATATCATTTCTAAACTTATACAGTAGGGTAGGTCGATTTTGGAACTGTAACATCTCTCATGTGGCAAAAGTTGCAAATTAACATAAAGAATTACCACAAAAATATTTTTCTCCAAAACTTTGCCTCTGTTGAGATTATCTTCCCATTGGCTGGAAGAGTTATCTTCCCACTGGGTTGTTGCTTGTTCTCACCAGGGGCTATTGTATTTATAAGCGCCTGGTTCAAATGCTTCTTCCTCTTTTAGCTACCTCTTCTCGTACAACCACATGGGTTAGACATTTTGTGACTACACCCCACCCTCGTGGGGCCTCTGGTCCCACGTACGGACTAAGTCAGTAAGTGGGAGCCTCTGGTCCCCACGTACGGACTAAATCAGTAAGTGACTTCCATTATATGGACTATCTGTAACTCTTTTTATATGTACATGTAAGTAACACTTGAATGTGTCCTTATTGTATCTCATTTGTATTATCTTGTATTCCTATTTTATGTATCTTGTCTTATAATGTGCTGTGATATATAAAGTGTTTTGTCTACCAAACGTGTCGGAGTTGTATGTTCAATTATGACTTTGAATATATTTCAATCTTTTAAAGTGTTATCACTGGCTGCTTTTTACCTAATCATTAAGCTGTAACAATCAGAATTGTCGAAGGCAATGAGGGGCATATTTTCATTTTGAATTCTAGTTATAATATTTTATTAGTTTTGTTTAAAATGACAACCTTTTCTGTTTTAAATATTGATATTACTAAATTTTCTAACCAATTTTTAGGCTAAATTTTGTGAAAATGAGGATTTTTAGAACATAATAGAAAGATAAAAAGAAGAGTGAGAGAGTTAAATCAAGATTATTATACTTTTTACATATTGAATTATTTAGAAATAGCTCTAAAGTAAACATATAAAATATTGTAATAATGAAATTATCATACTGAGGTATATCCACAGGTACTGCTAGTAAAAATTTAATATGAAAAAAAGTGATTTTCAGATGTTGTCCTGGCCTTAAAAACGTGAGGCGGTGACTGCCAAAAATGTGAACCGTGCTAGTTATGAACCACTTAGCAGTTTAAAGGTGTTTTTACCAACAAGTATTTGTAAATATTTTAACGCCCCCCCCTCTTTAAAATATCTTTATTTTAGCAGTTTGAAGGCATTAAAATCAACAAGTTAATGCGATAAGAAAGTGATATTTTACATCCCCCAGGTTTTTTATTGACAAATATTTTAAACCCTTCCCCTTTTAAATTTTTTTTTTTTGGTATTTTCATTTTATCTTAATTCAAAACAAATGTCACGTCTTTTTAAATAAATACGACCGAGTTTCGAAAATAAAAACTATCAATACATTAAACAAATACAAATAAAAAAAATCAGAATATTTAGATATTCTATTTTATTTTAATTCAAAATATTGCATTAATTAAAAAAAAAAAATACAGCCGAACAAAACATTAAAATCATTTTGTAAGATTTCTAAGAAAGGGAAGGTTTGATCTAATTTAGCTACAGGTTGCTGCTTATGAAATTTAACATACAAATACATTTCAAATTCTTCCAACCCTCTCTCTCTCTCTCTCTCAAATCTCCCAGAGAAATTAATATATATAACGAGGAGGTAACCAAGAGATACATAGAGAGGGGGAAAGTGATAGGCAGAATCTAAAGTAAGCGACGGGTCAGTTTTTGACTTAATTGCAAATTACGACTATTTAGAACCAATTAAAATGGAATTTTTTCAAACATATCTCAATCCTAAAAGTAAGGAATGATTTAGTATAACTTTTGCATCATTAACTAAACAGTAAAAAAAATGAACAAAACTTACAACTGGAGATTTCAATTTTCCAAGATCCTTTCCTTTGTTCGAGGCATCCTTAAATTAAAAAGAAAAGTTTCCAACGTTTAAATCTATGATTCATGAAACAGGGTATTTTAACTGTTTGCCTACTTTAAGCTGCTTACAGCAGCCCTCCCAACACTGTGATCCTACCGTAAGCTGCCGACAGCAGCTCTTACACATATCACTTGTTTACACTGAAATATCACAATATCACTATGTGAACACCCCTGCCATCTTTTGTTTTGTCTGTGAACCATGGTGAGAATGTGGAATAAGAGCAAGTTGCTGACCAGGAATGTTGTACTGACTGCTTGATAGCAAGGTTGAAATAAATGGTAAGAAACAACGGTGTCGTTATAGTATGTGGCCTACCTTTTTGATTCTGTTATAGTATGTGGCCTACCTTTTTGATTCTTTTATAGTATGTGGCCTACCCGGTTTGAATGTGTCCTACCTCAGTAAGAGTATATTTATAGATATAAGTAGTAGGCAATTTATTGAAACTAATTATTTTTCGCATATATTCAATTTCAAGAAATGCAATTCAGTCATAAGCTATATATAGTAATTAAGAATAATTAAAAAAGAATTTATCCATAATTTACATAAATCAGAGATCTATTTAATTCTAAAATATTCTAAAATTCTGAAATAGGGTTAGGGTTAGTGTTAAGAGTTAGGAGTTATTATTATAACCTTATAATATGCTTTTTATAGTAGGCCACATAGTATAAGAGAGACATGATTTCGTAGGCCACATTCAAAAGGTAGGCCGCATACTACAAAGTATCCACAAAGTCTGGGTATATGGATATTTCACTATTGTATTTATTTATGTTATTTTTCCGAGAAGGCAGATATGGTAATTTAGCAGTAAATAAAATCATAACATAAACAATTAAATATAAGAAATAATAATTTTCCTTTTTTACTTTTGTTTAAATTGGATAAAAAATACTTTACTTTTCTAAATTTATTTATGTCATTTTTCTACGTAGTTCAAAGAAAAAAACAATTATTAAAAAAGAACAAAAAAAAAGCTTTGACAATACTCCATCATCTCTCATAGACGGAAGGCTGCCAACAACAGGCCTAGACTAGATATTCATGAACATCATCAGATCTAATGAAAGAAAAAGGCTTCACGCTAAAAAACGGTAAGAAGCCAGAGATATCCCACAGAAACTATTACAGATGTGGACTACACAGATGATCTAGTTCTTCTCACAAATACACCTGCACAAGCTGAAACAATGCTCCATAGTATAGAGAAGGCATCAAGATGCATTGGACTCTATGTGAACTCAGATAAAATGGAATTCGTATTTTTTAAACAAGATAGAAACCTCTCCATCATCAATGACAAGCCTATGAAATTATTAGACCAGTTCACCTACATGGGTAGTAATATCTCATCTACAGAAAGTGATGTCATTACATGCATAGGAAAGACATAGACTGCTATAGAGAGATAAGCCTATTTTTTTTTTTTTTTGATCGAATGATGTTGTTGGCATCCTTCCGTCTACAAGGAGACGATGGAGTAGTGTCCAAGTTTTTTTTATTTCTTATTTTTAGTTAGGGATGGTCTTATCACAAAATTGCAAGGCGCATCAAGTTATGCATTGAAAATGATGCAAATATTATTTATTAACATGATAATTGTTTTGTTTTAAAAGTTATTGAAATTTTATATTAATACTACGGTCTATACCGGACTTAGGTCCTAGGGGCCTGTCACAGTAGCAGCAGCAGCCATCATCATCACCATCAGGGGTGATCTCTATAAATAGCCCTGACCATTAGTAATTCCTCCTCTTTCTAGTTGTAACCTTCTGGGGGTCACTGCTGGGTTCGGCCATCACGTGTCCCTCACCCTTTGGTTGAATCCTTCTGACTACTACTACAGGTAAGAGCTTTGCTCTCTCTCCCTACTAACTAGGTTTACCGATAGAAAAACCCACGACGGACTTTCTACCATTTTACCAAACCCGGCTTCTAATGAGAGATTGCTGTCTTTCTGACCCATGACGGCTCACAGCAAACCTACCAATATCACCAGGATAACAACTGAGGAAGCCGACGAAATATTTGCAACAACGGACAAGCTTCACACTTGATACCATTGCAGTCAATAGGCTGCTAGCAGAATAAACTTTTGCAACCCCTAAAATACCTTAAACAACCCTTAAAATACCTTAAACAAACCCATAATAACATTACGGCTTATACCTAAATGAGGAGGTGCCGCTAGCTTCTAAAAGAAGTTATTAAACCTCGCGAAGCTTGTCCGAACTAAACCTGAACACTTTCTTCTTCTCTTGTTGTACCTTTTTATGTGCATTTATATATTAAACCTGTTGCATTTTGATTTCGTTGTACTCTCGTTCCTTAATGTCATAATCTGCATTTTCTCTTCTGCTCACCCCACTTCGTTAACCATTGATTTTTATAAAGTATGTGTTAATGTTGCGTACTGGCATCAAATTCTGTACGTTATATAGCGGCTTCAAATTCACAACGCTAAATTCGTGTATGTTAGTACTGGGGTTTTCACTGTACCCAAAGCGATGTATGTTAGTAGTCAGCTACGACCGACTACTGGACTTACAATAACAACAGATACGTAGGTACAAAAGAAGACCCTTCTTTATTTTCTTCGGTGTTTGGGTGGTGAAGGCGCAGAGCTTCACAATGAGTGCATGAGGGGTGGTTGCTGATGGGAGACGTGAAGTGTCCTTTCGGCTGCCGGCTGGCGTCTCTGGGTCTGACTGCTGTCGGCTTGACCCTCTGGTTTTTTGTATTGATGACACGCCTACGCATCTTTATCTTTTGATCTGATAACGGATATTTGTTATATATTTCTTTATCTTCTCCCAGCTTCCTTGACCGGAAACCCTCTCTTCCGCTTTCTCTTTCTTTTTAGATATATATTTTTATCTTTCTCTTTGTCCCTCAGCCGGAAGTTTCATCTTCCGGGCGAGGACAATACAACATTAATCCCCCATGTACCCAGACTTTGTGGACACCCTGTATAATGGTACCGAAACAACAACAGAATAAACAATGAAGTGAAATTAAGTTTAGACAAAATACATTACCCATTTTTCCGAGTCTATGTCTACAAATTCTGGCCAGAGAACGTTCTTTGTACGTTTTGGATCAATGGATTGCTGTATGGAAGCAGCCCTGATATTCGGAGAAAAAAAAAAGAAAAAAAAAAAGAAGCAATATTATATGAAAGATCAAAACAATAGAATTCTTTTTTAGCATGGATCTTAATAAGATTAAATATGAGACTAAATTCAAGACAAATTAACTCTTAACGTCCTATACCGCCTCATTCCACCCGGCCAGAAGTCACATTTGT
The DNA here is from genome assembly GCA_023376005.1 of Doryteuthis pealeii. Classification (NCBI taxonomy): domain Eukaryota; kingdom Metazoa; phylum Mollusca; class Cephalopoda; order Myopsida; family Loliginidae; genus Doryteuthis; species Doryteuthis pealeii. The sequence goes on along the minus strand of JALAJA010000690.1, from coordinate 28,153 downwards.
TTTCCTAATCCAACCCAAACGATAGCCTTAAATGTAATATTAAACATATTTAGAAGTCTTTAATTCAAGGGAAATAACTCAGGTAACTTTAAATGAAAAATATATTTTTAGCCATTTTTTGATAAATCCTCTGGAATTGGAAAATTCTGAACAGGATGTTAAGAGTTAAGTAATAGGTAAGATCGTTTTTTATATCTCTTATTATAATGAAGATTGTGTGTTTGTCTGTCTGTAACCGAAACTACATCACTACTCAAGTGACAATTCCCTTAGAATAATAATTCCTTATTTACGTTACATTCTTCATGACTTTTACTTAAACCTCAAATATTAATAAAATTGTTTACATTATTAATACTGTTGACCATATCTACAGGTATTTGCCTCATACCCCACTTGTATGGGCTGGGCACAAGGCCTCGTTTTAACATGGGCCCACCCATTGGGTGGGAAAGAACAAAATTTGCGTCGATTCCGTCGGCATTCTCCCTCAAGGCGCTGGGCAATAAACCCAGCCCTGCCCCTTTAAGTCAAGGGGGCAGGTATTGCCTGGGGGGATAGCCCCCTGGGATCGACGCTATTAACTTGTAAAGATCCAGGGCCGAAGCCACTGGACCCTCGGCGTTGGCTGGATCTACATACTAATAACATGCAACATATACAACAAAATAGCCATTTATAATGTAAACAGGAAGGCTAATTTGCATATTGATATTAAAAATTTGATTTTGATAAATATATGCTTAGTATTATTGATTTCTAACTGTTTGGTTTTATTTTAATGAATATAAGCAAAAATCTCGGGGATAAATCTTAACAGAAATCCATTAACAAGAAGAAATAACTGTAATTTTATTCTTTACTTCTTATTTTAACTAAATAGTTAAATTAGGAAGATTTAGCAATGAAAGACAGAAGTGATGGAAGAGTATCACGGCCTACCTTTTTGATTCTGTTATAGTATGTGGCCTACCTGATTCTGTATAGTATGTGGCCTACCCGGTTTGATGTGTCCTACCTCAGTAAGAGTATATTTATAGATATAAGTAGTAGGCAATTTATTGAAACTAATTATTTTTCACATATATTCAATTTCAAGAAATGCAATTCAGTCATAAGCTGTATATAGTAATTAAGAATAATTAAACAAGAATTTATCCATAATTTACATAAATCAGAGATCTATTTAATTCTAAAATATTCTTTTTATAGTAGGCCACATAGTATAAGAGAAACATGATTTCGTAGGCCACATTCAAAAGGTAGGCCACATATTACAAGGTATCCACAAAGTCTGGGTACATGGATATTTCACTATTGTATTTATGGAAATTTAGCAGTAAATAAAATCATAACACTACTCCATCATCTCTCGTAGACGGAAGGCTGCCAACAACAGGCCTAGACTAGATATTCATGAACATCATCAGATCTAATGAAAGAAAAAGGCTTCACGCTAAAAAACGGTAAGAAGCCAGAGATATCCCGCAGAAACTATTACTGATGTGGACTACACAGATGATCTAGTTCTTCTCACAAATACACCTGCACAAGCTGAAACAATGCTCCATAGTATAGAGAAGGCATCAAGATGCATTGGACTATGTGAACTCAGATAAAATGGAATTCATGTTTTTTAAACAAGATAGAAACCTCTCCATCCTCAATGACAAGCCTATGAAATTATTAGACCAGTTCACATACCTGGGTAGTAATATCTCATCTACAGAAAGTGATGTCATTACATGCATAGGAAAAACATGGACTGCTATAGAGAGATAAGCTTCACGCTAAAAAACGGTAAGAAGCTAGAGATATCCCACAGAAACTATTACAAATGTGGACTACACAGATGATCTAGTTCTTCTCACAAATACACCTGCACAAGCTGAAACAATGCTCCATAGTATAGAGAAGACATCAAGATGCATTGGACTCTATATGAACTCAGATAAAATGGAATTCATGTTTTTTTAATCCTCAATGACAAGCCTATGAAATTATTAGACCAGTTCACATACCTGGGTAGTAATATCTCATCTACAGAAAGTGATGTCATTACATGCATAGGAAAGACATGGACTGCTATAGAGAGATAAGCCTATTTTTTTTTTTTTTTGATCGAATGATGTTGTTGGCATCCTTCCGTCTACAAGGAGACGATGGAGTAGTGTCCAAGTTTTTTTTATTTATTTTTTTATTATGGAACTACATAAAGAAGAATTGTTCTACTAAAGAAGAATCGAGTTAGGGATGGTCTTATCACAAAATTGCAAGGCGCATTTATTTCTTTTTATTTCTTCTGATTGTTTTTTTTTCTCTGTTTTTCTCCCCTTTTTTTTTAAACTCTTATCATTCCGTCTCATATTGTTGCTTGGGAGGTCTCATCGTATCAATTTCCTACAATGGTAACCATTACACTACGCGCATCCACCCAGTGTTGATTTCAATTAATACCACTAATTATTCTACTAGAAATGGACTGCTAACCTAGAACAGTGGACATTTAACTATACCAGACAACCAATCAAGATCTAGATAGAAGTCTTGAATAATTATGGATGGTTTGTTAAGAACCAAAATGTCTAAAAATATTTCAGTGAGTGAGATTATATTTTGTAGATTTTCAAATATCGTTAAAAACAATGTATCTTTTTCTCCGCTCTTTTAACAAAAATTAATTAAGATATCTTAATCAATTGATTAAATAATTTCTAATTAATTATCGCTAAACTTTATTTTTACTTCATTTTATTTCATTTCATTTATTTATTTTATTTTTTTAATAATAACAATTTATTTTATTGACGAATATTTTTTTCACGAAATTAGCAACATGGCCGTTGGAGCCACTTGACAAAATAATTTAAAAAATAATGTTTCTTTTTTTTTCTGATAGTTTTATTTTATTCATTAATTTTCTTGTTTCATTTTTTCTAAACTATTATCATTCTAACCAGGATTGTTGTTATGTATTGAAAATGATGCAAATATTATTTATTAACATTATAATTGTTTTGTTTTAAAAGTATGTGTTAATGTTGCATACTGGCATCAAATTCTATATGTTATATAGCGGCTTCAAATTCACAACGCTAAATTCGTGTACGTTAGTACTGGGGTTTTCACTGTACCCATAGCGATGTATGTTAGTAGTCAGCTACAACCGACTACTGGACTTCAATAACAACAGATACGTATGTACAAAGAGAGGACCCTTCTTTATTTTCTTTGGTGTGTGGGTGGTGAAGTCGCAGAGCTTACAATGAGTGCACGAGGGGTGGTTGCTGACGGGAGACGTGAAGTGTCCTTTCGGCTGCTGGCTGCCGTCTGACTGCTGTCAGCTCGACCCTCTGGCTTTTTGTATTGATGACATGCCTACGCATCTTTATCTTTTGATCTGATAACGGATATTTGTTATATATTTCTTTATCTTCTCCCAGCTTCCTTGACCGGAAACCCTCTCTTCCACTTTCTCTTTCTTTTTAAATATATATTTTTATCTTTCTCTTTGTCTCTCAGCCGGAAGTTCCATCTTCCGGGCGAGGACAATACAACATTAATCCCCCATGTACCCAGACTTTGTGGACACCCTGTATAATGGTACCCAGACTTTGTGGACACCCTGTATAATGGTACCGAAACAACAACAGAATCAACAATGAAGTGAAATTAAGTTTAGACAAAATACATTACCCATTTTTCCGAGTCTATGTCTACAAATTCTGGCCAGAGGACATTCTTTGTACGTTTTGGATCAATGGATTGCTGTATGGAAGCAGCCCTGATATTCGGAGAAAAAAAAAAAGAAAAAAAAAAAAGAAGCAATATTATATGAAAGATCAAAACAATAGAATTCTATTTGCATGGATCTTAATAAGATCATATATGAGACTAAATTCAAGACAAATAAACTCTTTAACGTCCTATACCGCCTCATTCCACACGGCCAGAAGTCACATTTGTTTTCCTAATCCGACCCAAACGATAGCCTTAAATGTAATATTAAACATATTTAGAAGTCTTTAATTCAAGGGAAATAACTCAGGTAACTTTAAATGAAAAATATATTTTTAGCCATTTTTTGATAAATCCTTATGGGAATGGGCTCTGGAATTGGAAAATTCTGAACAGGATGTTAAGAGTTAAGTAATAGGTAAGATCGTTTTTATATCTCTTATTATAATGAAGATTGCGTGTTTGTCTGTCTGCAACCGAAACTATATCACTACTCAAGTCACAGTTCCCTTAGATATTTACGTTACATTCTTCATGACTTTATCTTTTACTTAAACCTCAAATATTAATAAAATTGTTTACATTATTAATACTGTTGACCATATCTACAGGTATTTGCCTCATACCCCACTTGTATGGGCTGGGCACAAGGCCTCATTTTAACGTGGGCCCACCCACAAGCCGAAGCTCATGGGTGGGAAAGAACAAAAATTGCATCGATCATGTCGGCATTCCCCCTCAATAAACCCAGCCCTACCCCTTTAAGTCAAGGGGGCAGGTATTGCCTGGGGGGATAGCCCCCTGGGATCGATGCTATTAACTTGTAAAGATCCAGGGCTGAAGCCACTGGACCCCCGGCGTTGGCTGGATCTACATACTAATAACATGCAATATATACAACAAAATAGCCATTTATAATGTAAACAGGAAGGCTAATTTGCATATTGATATTAAAAATTTGATTTTGATAAATATGTGCTTAGTATTATTGATTTCTAACTGTTTGGTTTTATCTTCATGAATATGAGCAAAAATCTTGGGGATAAATCTTAAAAGAAATCTATTAACAAGAAGAAATAACTGTAATTTTATTCTTTACTTCTTATTTTAACTAAATAGTTTAATTAGGAAGATTTAGCAATGAAAGACGGGAGTGATGGAAGAGTAAGTTTCAGTTGTTGTTTTTTAATTATACCTCTCTCTGTTTGAAATCTTTTTATCTGCGTTCTTATTTAGTTTCATTAGCCTATCTAATTCAATATGATATTTTATTACAGTAAAACTTAAATATGTGAACCCGGACAGTGCATATATTTGCTAATTAGGTTAATGTTAGAAAAATGCTAGGATTTACAACATTAAAAAACATTGATTCTGAAAATAGTGTCCTGATATTGATTGAAATTAAAGTTGACTGAAAAATAATTATGGATGGACAGTACGCATTGTACTGGCCTTCAAAATATTAATATATTATAACATACTTAACAATGCTTCAAGCAAATTACCAATTGCTTTTAAAAAGTTTATTTTTATTACAAACATATTAACTCTTGTTGCATGATAGAAGCAAACAATAAACAAAAAATAAATCTATTTTAAATTTCATGAAATGTGAGCAGAAATATAAAAAATCTAACAAAAATCAACCAAGATTATAAATTATATAAATGTTTTAAGTATCTAAACAGGTAATAATACAATTAGTAAAAGTTAGTTATAAACTGTTTATAATGAATAAATAGGTTAGTCATGATGGCTATTTCCTATAAGTCTAACATAAAAAATGGGAACCACTCTTGACTGATAAATTATTTATTTATTTTCCCATTAAACTAACCCTAAACCCTAACCTCGTCTTCTTTTTTCCTAGTAGATCAATAAATAAATAAATAATCTATCAGTCAAGAGTGGTTCCCCTTTGATCATGTTAGACTTATAGGAAATAACCGTCATGATTATCAATAAATATAACAGAGTTAGTTAACAATAATTTAGTAAAAATAACAATAGTCAATAATTTGTTTAGTATTTTCTCAAAAACATCCAGGTAAAAATTTCTGGTTTAAAAATCAATACAAAATAAGCAAATAAACATTGTAATGAAACAAATAACAAACAATTTTTTAACAATGAAAAATACAAACATTAGTTGGAAAAAAAAAATAATAATAAAAAAGTATAAGAACAAAAAAAAAATAATAAAGGAAACAAAAAAACATCTAGTCTTTTTTATAACAATCAAAAACTTTCATTGCTCAAACTCTTCTTTCTGTCTCTTCTCTACTCTCCACTCACTCTCCTTTCTCTACTCCCTCTCATTTCTATACTCTCTTTACCCTCCACTCACTCTCCTTTTTTACACTCCACTCACTCTCCTTTCTGTCCTTTCTTTTACTCTCCACTCACTTCCTTTTTTACTCTCCACTCACTCTCCTTTCATCTCCACTCACTTTCCTTTCTTTCTTTCCACTCACTCTTCTTTCATTACTCTCCACTCACTTTCCTTTCTTTACTCTCCCACTCACTCTCCTTTCATTACTCTCCTCACTTCTTTTCTTTACTCTCCACTCACTCTCCTTTCATTACTCTCCACTCACTCTCCTTTCTTTATACTCCACTCACTCTCCTTTCATTACTCTCCACTCACTCTCCTTTTACTCTCCACTCCCTCTCCTTTCTTTACTCTTTTACACTCCACTCACTCTCCTTTCTGTTCTTTCTTTATCCTCCACTCGTTCTTCTTTCTGTTTTTTCTTTACAATCCACTTGTTCTTCTTTCCATCCTTTGTTCATGCATATATATATATACATATATATATATATATATATGCATATATATATATACATATATATATATATATATATACACACACACATAGTAATCGCATAATCTTTACAGATCACTGCCGTCCCTCACAATCCTACAACCCCACCACCAGAACCTTTCCCCTCATGACCCCTCAAGTGACTTATCAATCCTGCTGCAGATCCACAACGTTTGATGCAAATGTGACACAGGAAGGACATCCTTCTCATTGAATCAATTGGATCAGATGATGAAATCTGATGCTTGTGCACCACCATATGTCTCTTAAGACCAGAAGACAACTTACAAACTTTGTTACAGATTGTACAAGTCACATTGTTTGTTTCTGGAGTGTGCACAAATTTTTTCAATGGCTATATATATATATATATATATATATATATATATATATATAATAACCATTGACAAAATTTGTTTTGTCAGCACAAAATCATCTTGAAAAATCTCTAAACCCCAAAATTATCAGTAAATGCTTATGTTATTAGCTAAAAATTCACAAAGTGTTTCATTGCTATATATATATATATATATATATATATATATACACATGTATATGTGTATATATACATATATAGGCATCATATTATATATTTCATTTCTAGCTATATATATATATATATATATATATATATATATATATATATGACATTGCTTTATATATTTCATTGCTATATATTTGGAAAAAATAAATGAATGAAGGAAAGAAAATGTTGAATGGATAAAAATTGTTTATTGGAGTGCTGATACATCAGGGCAAGATATTTGATATCACATATTTTGCCCTGATGATGGACATTCTTCTGTATACTTATAATAATAATAGAAAAAATATAAAAAAAGTTTTCTTTTTTGTTTTTTCATTTGTATTTAAAATAATAATGAATAGAATACATTGTGTACAAGATCTTCCTCTTGATCAAAACAAGTGTTGGCACTCTAATAAACAATTTTTATCCATTTAACATTTTCTTTCATTTATTTTTTCAACACATATATATATATATATATAGTCATAGAAGAAGTTATTTCCCGACCGCAGTTTCGGTGTTACTCTAACACCTTCATCAGGGGGATTGAGTGGATATTTTCGGTTACTTTATATAGCCAATGGTTGGACAAAGCAATTCCCGGAAGATTCGGAGGGTCTAGCTATATAAAGTAACTGAAAATATCCATTCAATCCCCCTGATGAAAGTGTTAGAGTAACACTGAAACCGCGTCCGGGAAATAACTTTTTCTACGACTATTAATGCTCTATATTCACAATATATTGAGCCCTATAGGACTAACTACTCACGCTATGTTCACATAGTAGTACCCATAAATGAATATATAAGCGTTCGTCTATAAAGGATAACTCCCATTCCAACGGGCATGTATTATACCAACTGAGATTAATCGAAAACTCGATTAATTTAACTGATGTAACCCTGAAGAATCAATTGATGAAACTCGAGTAGATTACTCCATTCCATTGTATAAATATATATATATATATATATATATATATATATTGACATGTGCCTGATACACATCAGACAACACATTTGACCCACACTCCAAATGTCAACATCTCTTCTAAAGTCAACCGACTAACCCCATAAAAATAAAAGCACCATGCCCCATATACCTACCCCCTCCTGACTTTCTCTCATCCCTCACCCATTTACCTTTTCACTATAAGAGCAAAATTTACAAGCACTTATGTCAATAATGTTTCGAAAAAGCTTCATACAATGAGGCGAAATATCAACTGAATTCAACTGTGTTGTTATATCCACACTTTCCTCTATTCTCAACCACATTTTGTTGGATTTATTCAAATCCTTCACCCCTCATATATATATATATATACATATATATATATACGTTTTAAAAACGAATGGCCTAATGTATTCCGACTGCAGTTTCACGCAATAGCAAATCTTCAGGGAATTGCTTTGTTTTAGGCACATAAACAAACACAGACTATGCCAAGTAAGTTCAGGCATTACGTAGGGGGAAAAAGAGGGTAAGTGGCACACCCACTTACTTAGGAATGGGTACAACCCAGTTATAAATACAGGCCAATGGTTTGACAAAGCAATTCCCTGAAGATTCGCTATTGCGTGAAACTGCAGTCGGAGTATTTTAAGCCATTCGTTTTTAAAATATAAATATTTAGCTCTTTTTATTGAGCACTCTTAAATCTATTTTCATAAAATCCAGAAGTAAATATATTTGTTTGCTTTGTGGATTTGCAAGTAACTGAGATATATATAATATATATATATATATATATATATATATATATATATATATATATATATATATAGCCATTCAATTATATACTCAAAGTTCTAGATGTAAAAGTGTCTTACTTGTAGTCATTATTGTTGTTGGGTATGTCACGAGTCGGCCTGGAATTACAGAATACAGTTTGTTTTTTTTATCTTTGTTTTGCCTTATGTTATTTATTTATTCTTATTTTTTAAAACAAATTCTCTGCCTCATGCTTCAACATGACTGCATGATGAAACATTTGTTTGCCGGTTCCATTTTGATAGTCAATGGACACGTCGTCCTTATTACTGAAATAAAATTACTTCTTAGTACTATCTGCATTAATCGGACTATTGTCCTCATCTTCATGCAGATGATACTAATCATCAAACCTCATCTAAAATATTCAGAGAAATAAAATTACTTCTAATCTTATCATGTACGAGGGATACTTAAATAACCAAAAAATACAAACCCACTAAAAAATTTAGAGAAATAGTGTAGATAACAATAAAGATTAGGTCTATAGTCTAAATAATACAAATTATCAGGCCTCATCTCAAAAATTCAGAGAAATAATACAAAACAAGTTGGTGCAATTTCTGATATTGCCAGTGAACTAACTGTAATAAAAAGGAATTATCATTGACCTTCCTAAGGTTTTCCGCACTACAGTATTGTGCTATAACAGACAGAAATATTTTCCATTATTATTATTCTTTACTTTTAAATTTATCACAACTCAATTGAATAATTATTTAATAAGAAGAAATTTTGAAATGTATTCATTCTTAAATGGATACTCAATTTTTTAATAAACACATTTTTCTATTTAACCCATAGATGGGACCCTAACAGGTACCACCACTCCGGGTCAGAGTGGACCTGGGAATAATGGTGATGAACGGGTACTCCACATTGCCAAAACACCAGAACTGGAACCTCACCATCAGATAGAGTTTAATGTCATTCCCAGGACATGTAGACTCTCAGCCACCACCTTCTAGCACCCATATGATAAAAAGGGTTGGGGCTTGCCATAAGGGCAATAGGGATGGGGCAAACACATAGGTGCTAGGGCTTGACGTGACCAGCTGATTGATCGGAGGGGGCCTCTCCGACCGCACAAAAAGCCTTCAGACCGGAAGAACCCTCCAAGCATGTGCAGAAAAAAGGACCCACTTCTGATCACCAAGATAATCTCTCAACCATTTGCACTTAGGCCTTAACTGGGATCAGACATTATTACTGGACAGGGAGAAATTTCCTCTCCATGCAGTGGATATGACCCCTGAATAAAGCTACCTTTTATTTTTGTCTCTTCTTTTTCTTTCCTTTAATTCCTTTTCAGCTCGACCTCCAAATAAGATGGGGTTAAATGGAAAACCTGAGAACACACACCCGAAATAACCGGTGCCCTTTAAACCAACACATTAAAATTCTTGTCATCCCACATAATACATTCGACATACACACACATACAGAGACATACACACACAGATATGTATATATTTAACTTGTTAATGAATTTAATCTATTTATCTATTTCAGTCTGTTCATATCTATCTATCCCTATCTATCTATCTCAGCCTATCCCTATTTATCTATTTATCTATCTCAGCCTAGCCCTATCTATCTATATATATCAGACTATTCACATCTATCTAATTCTGTTCATATATATCTACCTATCTCATATATATATATGAATAGTCTGATATATATAGATAGATAGGAATAGACTACCTATCTCAGTATATCCCTATCTATATGTCTATCCGATCTATCTATATCAGACTATTCATATCTATCTCAGTCTATTCATATCTATCTATATCAGACTATTCATATCTATCTCAGTGTCTATTCCATTCTATCTATCTCAGTCTATCCCTATCTATCTATCTCAGACTATCCATATCTATTTATCTCAGACTATCCATATCTATCTACCTATCTCAGTCTATTCATATCTATCTACCTATCTCAGTCTATTCATATCTACCTATATCAGACTATTCATATCTATCTCAGTCTATCCCTATCTATTTATCTATCTCAGACTATTTATATCTACCTATCTTCATATACACATTTAACATTTATCTCTCTATCACAGTCTATTCTAAGAATTCTTTATAATACAACAATGAATAACAAAATAAATAAACTATAAAATCAGTCAAAATGAACTTGAAAAATTAGCCAAATCAAACATGAATTATAAAAAAAATCATAATCATGATAAACAATTATAACACATTATAACTACAATGTTTTTAAAGTCGAATATGTAACAGTTGATTTTAAGGCAGTTTTTTTACGCTAAATCCAAAAATCGGACCTTGACACCAATAAGCACCCCAGCCCAAATCCATTTTGAAAGGAACTGAATTTTGCTTTTCACCAGTTATTAGTAAACAAAATCAACAGCCGGCTGATAAAAACCAGTAACATTTTTATACTAAAATAGTTTTTGATTTTAAGAAAAAAAAAATTAGTTATTTCATGTTCTTATTGTTAGCATATGTGAAAAAATTAATTTTGCACTAAAGATAAATTAATGTTATTTTTTTTAAATAATTCTTAAAATAAAAGACATGTTTATTTATTTTCTTTGTGCCTCTATGGATAGTTAATATTAAAAAGTATTTATTTAAAAAAAGTTAGGGTTAGGGGTTAGGGTTAGCTGTTATTATTATAACCTTATAATATACTTTTTATAGCTTTAACTTTAACATTAAAAATTTTATAATTAAAAAAGAATTGCTATTGAATTAAAAACAACAACATGAAATAAGTAAAAAAAACGTGTCTTTCGTTTATAGTTTTATAATTAAAAACAAAGTGCGTCTAAAAATCGTCTGTTAACAAACAACCGGATTTTAACAGTGAAAAGCAAAACATGTCCTTTTGAATCTAGGTCTCACCCGGGGTGCTTATTGGTGTCAAGGTCCCAAAAATCATACTCATTTTTTTCTAACCAGATCAAATCTTTAAGATACTTGAAATGTATCATAACTATTTATTTGTGACAAGTAGAGTCCACAGACTTATGAATAACTGTTGTTATTATTATGTACAACTTGTTGCAAAGTATTCAAGCACTTCTTAAAAACCAGACCTGACCAAACACAATGAAAGGTACTTTTTTAATTTAGCATAAAATGGCAATCATATATTATTTGATAAACCTTTGACCTTTTTATGCAGGCCAGTGTAATCAATGTTTCTTATTTAATAGTCCATGACAACCGTTTCATGTTCAATGCAATTATTAAAATGTACATTTCTGAATCGAACATGTTAGTACACTATTGCAGCCGGGGGTCCAGTGGCTCCAGCCCTGGACCTTACAAGCTAACATCGTTGATCCCAGGGGGACATCCCCCCCCCCAGGCAACACCTGACGGGATCAACAGATTTTTTGCACCTGCCACCCTGGAGTCTCGGCTCGTGGGTGGTCCCCCTAACACGTGGGGTACATGGTAAATATCTAATACACTGTTTGATTAAGCAACAATAAGTTGTACATAAAAACAAATGTGTACATAAAGTATTTGGTATTTATAGCGCTCATCATTCAGCATTATGCTCTCAGCACCTGATGGGATCAACACATTTTTTGCATCTGCCACCCTTGAGCCCCGGCTCATGGGTGGTCCCCCACATTAATAGGGCCTTGTGCCTAACATGTGGAGTACATGGTAAAAAAATTAAAAAAACAAAGAAAAAAACTAATAAAAAGCACACACACGTACACGCAAAACATCCCTAGCATCTAGTGCAATAGCTAAATAAATCCAAACTGAAAACATTGCTCTTTCAGATCAAGATATATATTATTTTAATAATTTTTTTTTGCCTTCAGTTTCTTAGGCTGACATTATCTCCTGAATCATATTCAGAAGGACAGATATGTGACTGATAGAAGATAATTTATAGCTATAAAATATAGCATCTTTATCAGAGAGAGGAAAAAAAGATCACGAACATTAGAGAAGTTGTATCTAAATTAAAATACATAATGATCAAAAGGATAGTGAATGAAGTAATCAACATAACCACATTCTTCTTTATTATCACGGATATCCGTCGGCACCTGCGTCTCAAACTTGACAAGAGTTGTACATACTTCTATTTCTGTTTATTATCCTACAAACTTTTCTTTTGCATTTTCTTTTGCATTTTCACTGTTTGATTAAGCAACAATAAGTACAAACAAATTTGTACATAAAAGTATTTGGTATTTATAGCGCTCAGAATATTCCATACTTGCATCTGGGTGATCTCATTCCTTAAATCCTGATTGGCTGCTGGTCTCAGTGTGGACATGGTGCTAGATAGATATCCATCATTCGGCATTATGCTCTCAGCAATGCAGGGACTGTATTGAGTTACAGCTTGGCACCTGTGTCTGCCAACTGGATACTAACTGAAATCGCACTTATTCTTTGAGTCCTGATTGGCTGCTGGTCTCAGTGTGGATATGGTGCTAGATAAATATCTATCATTCGGCATTATGCTTCCAGCAATGCGGGATCTGTATTGAGTTACAGTTACAGTTCATCCCCTTGTCTGCCAACTGGATGCTAGTCGGAATCCCACTGCGATGCTGAGTATTGTATTACTTCTACAATATCAGGAGATAACTTCTACAACTTCTTGTTATTTTTTTCCATTACTCTGATCTCATATTCTGTTATATGAGTTTCATCTAAAGTTTGGTTTGGTTTACGGCATTTCAACCTCAATGGGTCATTTAATGCCGATAAAGTTTTGAAATAAAGTCATTGTTAATGGATACTCAATCTTTTTTTTATAAACACATTTTTCTATTTAACCCATAGATGCGACCCTAACAGGTACTACCACTCTGGGTCAGAGTGGACCAGGGAGAAATGGTGATGAAGGGGTGCTCCACATTCCCCAAACCTCCAAAACTGGAACCTCACCACCAGAGAGAGTTTAACGTCATTCCCAGGACATGTAGACCCTCAGCCACCACCTTCTAGCACCCATATGATAAAAAGGGTTGGGGCTTGCCATAAGAGCAATAGAGTTGGGGCAATCATATAGGTGCTAGGGCTTGACATGACCAGCCGATTGATTGGAGGGAGCCTCTCCTATCACCCGTCTAGCCCAAGAAAGGGCCAAAGTGGATTTTTGCAAGTCATGGAATGCTCATCCACCTGAGTTCTATCCTTAAGCATCACGGGCCACCACCCACGGCCAACAGGTGGCCATGTTGGGGGAGTCTTACCCCTATGCAGAGGTGCATTCTAATGCACCAGCCAACAAGGCGTCTGTTATACAGTTTCATCTAAAGTAATATTATATTTTTTAAGAGTCTCTTTTATTGATCTTAATTGTTTTTATATCATGGACTATTAGATTAAAAAAATTAATCATACAGCATGAAACAAAAGAACAGAAAAAAGAAATACATATATATATATATATATATAATAATAGAGTAAGCCTACTGAGTCAGAGAATATCTACCTAGGTTTCTCCAAACAGATCATCAGGATATATATGTATTTCTTTTTTTATATATAAATAAAATTCAAAATGGGAGTTCCTTCAAAGAACAGAATTCAAACAGTGGTGTGTAAGAGACTTATAAGCAGTCCTTGAACTTTGAACTTTGAACAGTTTTAGATACAAAATATTTTTGTTGCTAAAAAGAAATCATCAAGAAATATAAAAACAAAACAAAAACAGAATTAAAATAGGAAACATTAACAAATAATAACATGTATTTATGAGTCTTCTCAGACTATCATTCTCATCAGTGTTATGTTTTTATTTAACAATATTTCAATTGGTTCATTGAATCATTAGATAGTATTGTATATTATAGTAGGTAGTATTTAATTGGTTCATTCATCATTAGATAGTATTGTATATTATAGTAGTAGTAACACTATTTTAATTGGTTCATTCATCATTAGATAGTATTGTATATTATAGTAGTAGTAGTAACACTATTTAATTGGTTCATTCATCATTAGATAGTATTGTATATTATAGTAGTAGTAACACTATCATTCATCATTAGATAGTATTGTATATTATAGTAGTAGTAACACTATTTTAATTGGTTCATTCATCATTAGATAGTATTGTATATTATAGTATAGTAGTAGTATTGGGTTCATTCATCATTAGATAGTATTGTTTATTATAGTAGTAGTAACACTATTTTAATTGGTTCATTCATCACCAATAACTTCTTGGAGCTTATTATGAATCAGATTATCCCATCATTTTTGCCATTTGTCGTATATGAATTTGTTGATGGCTGGTTTTAAATTTTTGTTAGTTTTATATATTGTATCTATTTAAAACTAGTTCACCTAAGAAAGGGGATAGATTTCAATACTTTACTCCCATTATACATACTAGCAAATATATGCACCCTCCGGGTGCAAGTATTTTAGTTAAATTTTATAATAAAATATTATATTAAATTAGAAAGGCTAATGAAACTGAATAAGAATGTAGATAAAAAGATTTTGAACAGAGGGGGTATGATTGAAAAATAGAACAACTTTGAAACTAACTCTTCCATCATTTTCCGTTACTCCCGTCTGTCATTGGTAAATGTTCCTAATAAAACTGTTTAGTTAAAATAGGAAGTAAAGAATAATATTACAGTTATTTCTTCTCGTTAAGGGATTTCTTTTAAGATTTATTGAAGAGATTTTTGCTCATAATCAATAAGATAAAACCAAACAATTAGAAATCAATAATACTAAGCATATATTTATTAAAATCAATTTTTTAAGATCAATATGCAAATTAGCCTTCCCATTCATACTGTAAACCTCTATTTTGTTGTATATATAAATACAATTGCATGTTATTAGTATGTAGATATGGTCAACAGTGTAAGTAATGTAAAACAATTTTATTAATAATTGAGGTTTAAATAAAAAAAAAATCATGGAGAATATGATGTAAATAACTAAAGGAATTGTGACTTGTATAGTAATATAGTTTCGGTTACAGACAGAAAAACCCACAATCTCCATTATGATAAGATTTACCAACCCCTTTGCACGAATAGGATGTGACACAAGGTCAATTTCTTAAGCAGAGTTTAATAAGTCTGAATTTAGTTTTCCTTCTCCTAGATTGGTTACCTAGCCAAGATTAAAGAACCCTGTCTACCCTACTATTCACTCATAATCTGCTTTTCTTTTCTTTTTTTTTCTTAATTGGCATCTAGATTTCATCACTTTATACATATTTACCCAACCCCTCCACACGAGCAGGATGTGACACAAGGTCAATATCTTAAGTGGAGTTTTACAGGTTTGAATTCAGAGTTTTTTTTCTCCTAGAATGGTTACCAAACCAAGGTTAAAGAGCCCAACATAGCTCGAGGGAGAGTAGTTGGATGCATACCTTTCCCAAGAGTATTAGCGCTATGTGAAATCCAAACAGCCTTGTCCAGGATTTGAACTCAGGTCGATGAGTCCATTTCCTACGACCCTAACCATTACACCATGCACCTCCTATTTTACTCCCATTATAGTAGTAGTAGTAACACTAAATAAATAAAAAATACAGTAAATACTACATGACCCATTAACTTCTTGGATTCCCATAGTAACTGTAGTCCATGATTATATCAATGCTTCTATTTAGATTTGGGTTTGTTGTTGTTTCAATCCTTTTCAGGTTATTTAATGCTGAATCTTTTTTTTTACTTTAATATGTCCCTTACTACATTTGGGGCGCTGGTAGGTGTCGTCAGTGATGTAATACGCATGGGTCACTGGGAAGTTTCGGGTCTTTCAACATCATACTCCCCTCGCTAGGCTGACACTATCAGAGATGATCAAAACTCTGATCCACCTATCACCTTTGAGACATTAACAGACATTTGGCTTTTACTGATTTCGGATGAGTGTAAAACTCTCTACAGAGTATCTGATTGGCTGTTACAAACAATCAGTCAAATGCACGGCACGGTCTATTTAAGTCAGATCTCAGCTAAACATTAACTAACAAAGATCGGATAAAACACCAATTGAAGAATCATGTGAAAAACAAAACAACAAGGATGAGGATAACAGTCTGAAGCTAAAGAGAGCACTCATAAATACCATCAGGAACATTACAGTACACTCTGGCTCCCATAATCCTAAAGGATGGCGTCCGAGATTGTAGCCTTCGGAATTCTGTTGGCCTTTGTAAACAAAAATTTCAAACAGTTTTATAATGAGATGATAAATATTTATATAGCATGAAAATGATAAATAATCACCAATGATAATGACAACCTAATCATAAAAGTATTTATACGGTACAGTATAAAAGAGATTTTTTCATTTAAAAGAATATGGTTAAATCCTACTTAACGGACATAAATTCCACCATTGTATGTCACACTGCCAAAAGAAAAAAACACTAAAAATCAAGGAATTATCTGAATTTAATGAAATTTTCAGTGTTGATACATTAATGAATAAAAGATATAATGCACCAGTTATTTTATTTAAAATCTTTTACATTTTTTCAGGTCAATTAACTTTGAACCACGTATGTTTGTGAATCTGTGTTACGCCTCAAAGATACGTGTTTCAAAGTTAACTGATCTAAAAAAATGTAAGAGTTTTCAAATAAAATAACTGGCGCAGTATATTTTTTATTCATTAATATATCAAATGCTGAAAATTTCATTAAATTCGGTTAATTCCTTGATTTTTAGAATTTTTTTTTCTTTTGGCGGGGTGACATACGATAGTGGAATTTATGTCTGTTAAGTAGGATTTAACCAACAATTTTTTTAATGGCCTCATATTCTAAATACATACAAAATTGCAAACAGTTTATAATGAGATGAAAAATATTCATATAGCACAAAAATGATAAATAAAAACAACAAACAAATGCAAAGTTTTGTTTTTGTAAAAGAAAAAAATGCTTCACTCCAAAAAGGATGGGGTGGTCTAATATTTTTTTTTGTAATTTATTTTTGTCTGTAAAATGAGTTCTAGAGCTTCCCTACTACTAAAAATTGGTTTATAAAAGCATTTTCGCTCAAGGAATCCCAAAAAGTCTTAAAGTGAACCAATTTTAAGTTATTAATGATTTCTGATTTGCAAAATTTTAACTGATGTTGTATATATATATATATATCCACTTAGAAATGTAGCGATTAAATAATCTCCTATATTTGACAGCTGCCTTTGGCCGTATGGGTAAGAGGATTGGCGAATGAAAGTTCATTCGGGTCTCGAACCTGGCCAGAGGTAGCTGTTAAACGGTATAACCACACTGATGATCGAAACACGTGTCTGTGGATTACTTTATTATATGCTCCCAATTTGGTTGAGCACTTTAATTAAAAGGGATTTAATTGCAAAATTCACCGTATTCGGCGTACAGCTAAGCCTCGCTTTGTTTACATAAAGTTTGAGGCCTCTAGTGAATTCATTTCCACTTAGAAATGTAACGATTAAATAATCTCCTATATTTGACAGCTGCCTTTGGCCGTATGGGTAAGAGGATTGGCGAACGAAAGTTCATTCGGGTCTCGAACCCGGCTAGAGGTAGCTGTTAAACGGTATAACCACACTGATGAGAGGTGATACCTCGAAACACATGTCTGTGGATTACCTTATTTTTTATATATATATATATATATATATATTTGTGAATAAAGAGGCCTTAAATACCAGGGGTATCGTGATTATGGGCCATTTCCACTCATGGGTATCTGAGGCCCACCGAGTTTTGTTAGACCACGTTTTTATTTTATTCAGACTGGCAAATAGCCATACGGAACCTGAACTCTACAACAAACCACTGGTAGAGAATAGGACCAGCCTAGAATCATCTTTGTACCAAGAAACTTGGTACTCCAACAAAATATATATATATATATATATATATATATATATATATATATATATATATACACATTTTTGAGACATATATATAGCTCTCAAAAGGTCTGAAAAATTCTCATCTTAATAAATTTAATATTCATTTTTATTAGTAATGGCCCTCAGATGTGCCAAGAAAAAAACTGAGAACTGTAAAGTGGTAGGTATTTGTAAGGATTACATTCTTTACTTGCCATGTGTCCCCTATTTGATGTTAGGGGACACAAGAGGTGATTACCTCCCATGTACCAGTAGGCACTAGGTCAGTGATTCCCAACTTGAAGCCTATGCCCCACTGGGGGGAAATTCAATAATAATAGGGGGGCAATATGAAAAATATAGCAATATCAACATTTTTTTTATTTTACCCCATATAGGTAAAAATTATAAATTTATAGGGTAAAATTGTAATTATAACCTAGCTCTTGTGCCATATCTAATCTAAGCTTACTAAATAGCTATATATTTTTCTTGCTTATGTTAGTGATTACTCGACTTCGAATAACCTTGCGTATTCGTATCTTTATATGTGTTTAAGAGCCCAACTCTAAGAAGAAGAACAACAACACACTGGTTTATATTCACACATTACACAATATAAACAATGTCACATAAAACAAAAGAAAAAACATAATGCTGCTTGTTGTATTAATGTGTGGAGGATGATCACTAATTAGGACTGAACCTATTCTAGTTGTGACCACCTCAGCCCTTTTTTTTTTTTTTTTTTACATAGTTTGAAAGTTGATTATAAGTTTACTTATACGTATTAAAAATTTCTATTTTGAAAAATAATTTGAGTTGGTGAGCAGACATTTTGGTGAAATCAATATTTGGAAATTATTTTGTTAGTGTATTCCAATCGTTGATGCAGGATCCTGTGATAGATTTAAGGTCATAGGTTTTAGTGTTGGCAAATGGCTTGAATCTCTTGTAGGAGAAAATCCAGAAAAGGTTTATTTCTTTTTGTAGAGGAATACAAATAATAGAGTCAACACGCAGTTCTCCAACAGTATGGCTAGCTACTCGATTAGTAGTGACTCGACTACGAATAACCTCATGTATTCGTATCTTTATACGTATTCTGTTGGATGAGTCCAACTATCTTGTATTGAAAATATCTTCCCTTACAACACAAAATCAATCTACAAACCAAATATACACACAATGCTTCAAGCAAACTGTAAAACTCTTATAACAATATATATTTTTCTTGCTTCTGTTAGTAGTGATTAATCGACTACAAACAACCTTGCGTATTCGTATCCTTATATGTGTTCCGTCGGATGAGTCCAACTATCTTATAGGGAAAATATCTTCCCTTACAACACAAATCAATCTACAAACCAAATATACACAATTCTTAAAATAAACTATAAAACTCTTATAACAATATATATTTTTCCTTGCTTCTTTTAGTAGTGATTACCATCAAAACACCAGTTTTTAATCTTCTTCTCTTCCTCTGCCATAACTTTTTGCGGAGAGTACAGACTTAAAAATGAAAGTAGAAGAAGAATTTTAATTCAATTATCACAGTTTTATATATATATATATATAATAATGAAATAATAATAATGAAATGTATTGCATACAGTGCTCAGGTGCACCACAACTCATCAGAGGTACATAGAATAATCAGGGGCACCTAAGGAATAAGGACTGAAATCAAATCAATTTTTTGAATAACATTCTACATTTATTTCATGATTAAAAATTGGTTTAAGTTATTTAAATTACATAAAATCTTATTTTCTATTTTAAACTTGAAAGTTAACACAGTTTAATAGATTTTTAAATAACAAAATTATTTAAGCTTATGCATTTAAATTTAACATAATTTATATATTGATAATTTAAAAACTTTGAGGTAAATTTCAATGATGATTTTTATTTAAATATCTAAACAAAGATACTTAAATTACAATATTTAAGATATAAAAAGAATTAAAAAATAAAGTATTTTATCTTGTTTTTAAGATTGAATTTATATCGAAAGTAATATTGTGAATAGAGTTCAACATTATTATGTAATTTAAATATTTTATTATATTAAATTGTAAAATACTTTATTATTAATTATTTTTTATTTGAAAAAATAATTAATAATAAAGTATTTTTTATTTAAAAAATAATTGATAAAGTATTTTTATTTAAAAAAATAATTATCATTAATAATATTTTCAAATAAAAAATACTTTATTCTTAAAGTATTTTTATTTTAAAAGATAATTGATAATAAAGTATTTTTTATCTAAAAAATAATTAATAATAAAGTATTTTTTATTTAAAAAATAATTAATAATAAAGTTTGTTTTTTTTTTAAACTAATTAATAATAAAGTATTTTTTATTTAAAAAATAATTAATAATAAAGTATTTTTTATTTAAAAAATAATGATATACAGCCACTTGCCTCCTATCAAACAAACCATCCAAGTAAGACAAACAAGAGATGCAAGGACGAACTCATAAGTGACATTCTCCTGTGGAAAACTGTACAAGATTGAATTTGAATAGAGTTCAACATTAATTTTATGATTAAGTTATTTAATTATATAATTATATAATACTTTATTATTAGATTTGCTTTTTAACTTTAAATTCTAAAGTTTGTAGCAATTGTCTGCCCCTGTTTGGTCTGGAAGAGTTATCTTCCCTTGTTTTTCAGGTAATGTCTCTTTTTGGTCATTAACTTGTCAATAACAGTCCATGCCATACCTATGCATATGTTATCATTTTCAGCAGATGAGATATTACTACCGACTCCAGGTCAAAGTGGAAAAGAGGTAGAATTCAGATCTCCCGGCTCGTGGCCAAATACCAATGCCACCTATCGGACGAACAAACCACAGCAAGAGAAGATAACTCCTTTTGGACTTATGTCCACCCAGACTTCGTTTTACTGACCCAACAAGTTAACACAATTTGATAAACATTTCGACAATAAAATTATTTAAGGTTATGCAAAATTAAATTTAAATTAGTTTTGCCTATTGATAATTTTTTTAAAAATTTAGTATTATCTGCGTTATTCAGACTATTGTCCCCATCTTCATTGTTATTTGTACAACGTTTTGGCTGATATACCCTCCGGCCTTCTTCAGGTATTTCTTGTCGGACTCGAGAACCTTCTTTTCGAACTCAGGAACTTTCTTGTCGTAATCGGGAGCCATCACGAAACTTTGAACCTAACCCTTTATTTAGTCCACGGGGGTATCCTGTTCTTATTCCGCTAACCATAGCTGGAGTAAGACTTGTGTTAATTATTTTTCTAACTGCCTCTACTCAAGGTTTGAACTCGGTATCCAGAAATAACTGTCACTTAGAACTGTCTTAACCTAACTACCTTATCCACTAGGCCATGTGTCCAATTGGACAATTGAGTGTGAATTTTGGGAAGGAGGCCGGAGGGCATATCAGCCGAAACGTTGTACAAATAACAATGAAGATGGGGACAATAGTCCGAATAACGCAGATAATACTAATCTTCAAGCCTCATCTCAAACATTCAGAGAAATAAGTAAATTTTGATTAAGTTATTTTTAAATTTAAGTATCAAAGATGCCTAAATTGTTGGCACCCTTCCATCTATGGGGAGACGATGGAGTAGTGTCCAAGTTTTTTTTTTATTATGGAACTACATAGTTTGGGCGGGTTCATATCGAGGATGAGCTGCAGCACAAGCAGCAAATCCCCCCATCTCCACACTGCTGCTGTGATCCAAAGGAAACATAAGGAACCAACGGTAGTGTCACAGGAGTTGCTGGGTAGCACTGGAATTTCAGCATCACACAACCTTTAGGGACTCCGGCTCCTGATTTGTTTTGGGGGTTTACTCCCTAGCCTTTCCTTGAAAGGCAGCAGAGGTTAATATTGAAGTCAGTCAGTCAGTCTACTATTGGTTTGAACAATGTGACTGGCCAAGCACAACTGAACCAGTGTCAAGACAACTGGTACTTATGGGAATTCAGAATAGTCCACTCATGCATTTGTAGTAAGCAACAACACTTCTTTCTAATTGGATGCAAAGATTCAATCCTCTAAATTTAAATTTTATTTTTAGGCCCACAATTTAACCATCAAGCTATATCTTCTAGAAATATAATGATTTTTTTCATGGGTGGCAGGTGAAAAATTGCGTCGATCCCGTCGGCATTTCCCCTCAAGGGGGGGCGCCTCAGGCGCTGGGCAATAAACCCAACCCTGCCCCTTTAAATCGAGGGGGCAGGTATTGCATGGGGGGATGGCCCCCTGGGATCGACGCTATTATTATAACATAACCGGTCCAGCGGCCGAAGCTCACCGGACCCCGGTCAAACTAGAAATATAATGATAGTCACAGTTATTTAAGAATTTGTCTCACTCAAAAATATAAAGAACATGAACTCTGGTAAGTCAAAAGTTTTGTAATATTTTAGTATGTGCTAGTTTGCAGCACATCCATTATGTGACAGAAGCAGTTCACAGGTCATGGTTGGTAGTATAGTGGTATTTTGGTGCACTAATTATAAATAAAGTATTTTATTTTGAAGATTAAATCTATATTAAAAGCAAAATTGTGAAGAGTTTAAGATTAATTCTACAATTAAGTTATTTAAGTCATTGGGGTGGCCTGAAGTCGGTATCAGCCAATCAGCGAGGGAGTGTATCCCCTTTTCAATAGCGCTAGACCAAGGAGATTGTTTTTGTTGCGTCTGAGGTGGAGCGCCACACCTAACATCAGCTCCTTACTTTACCGCTCAGATCCCTGTGCTAATCATACGCTGAGTTGGCGGGGGCTGGTATCGAACTAGGAACCTTGTGGTTTCTAGCTGAACGCTCTACCGACTGAGTTAACTCAAGTAATATTTTAATTTAAAAAAAAAAAAAAAAAAAAAAAAAACTTTAAACTTGTAAGTAAATAAACATTTAAAGTCAAGTCGGTAGAGCGTTCGCAATGTTCCTGGTTCGATACCGACCCTCGCCAACTCAGCATATGAGAAGCACAGGGATCTGTGTGGTAAAGTAAGGAGCTAATGGTAGGTGTGGTGCTCCACCTCAGACACAAAAACAATCTCCTTGGTCTAGCGCTAGTGAAAAGGGGATAGACTCCCTTGCTGATTGGCTGATACTGACTTTAAGCCACCCCAATGACTTTACTTTTTACTTTAAAGTCAAACAAAATTATTTAAAGTTATACACATTAAATTTAGGTTTAAATCAACTTAGTTGACAGTTTAACTACAGTCTATGAATTAACTTTTGAGAATTGGGTTACGGTTTTAGGGGATTAAGGTTGTTTTTAATTACGTATTGCTTAAAAATATTAAAAAATGTTAAAAAACAAAAAACAAATAACTATACATTTAATGTTGAAAAATATTTTTTTTTAAACCAAGTTTAATTGAAATTATATATTGCAATACTAACTCAAACAACTGAGACTAAGGTGTCTACCGTTGGATTCAATAATTAATTTCAATGGTTAATTGAATGTATAGTAATTTGGGGTTTTTTTTGTTGTTGTTTTAAGCAATACGTAATTAAAAACAACCTTAATCCCCTAAACCGTAACCCAATTCGCAAAAAGTTCATTCATAGACTGTAGTTAAACTATCATGGGGGACCACCAAAAAACTTTGTTTTAATTTTCTGACCAATTTGCAAGTATAGCCACTTTTAGGTAAATTTTGATAGAGATCTTTATTGAAATATTTAATCAAAGATATTCTAAATTACAATATTTAAGATATGAATAGAATTATAAATCAAGTATTTTATTTATTTTTTATTTTTTTATTTTTTAAGATTGAATTTGAATAGAGTTCAACATTAATTTTACGATTAAGTTATTTAAATTTCGTAAAATTTTATTATTATTTTCTACTTTAAACTTAAAAGTTAACACAGTTTTAATAAGAGACGACAATTACATTAAATTTCAATTTGACTTTGTTTTACATAACTTTAAAAAAAAAAACTTTAAATAAATTTTTATAGTTTCTTTTCGTTTTTTTTTATTCAAATATTATATTAATAATTTAATATGCTTAAATTACAGCATTTATAATATAAAAAGAATTATATATAATGTATTTTATTTTGTTTTTAAAGATTGAAAACACGTTTTTGCGTATAGAAAATTATTTTTAATATTTAATGTTTGACGATGACGAAGAAAATAACGAGATACATTATTTATAAAAAAAAAAACAATTATTAAAAAATAAAGACTTATTCTTAAAACAAATTGTGATTTCTAAATAAAAGATAAATAAAAATAAGTAATAACTAATCAAGGAATTTTATTTTTATCTAAATCAAATTAAAAAATATTGATTTTTGAATCAAAGAAGCAGACGATAAAAAAAAACGTAATTTTTACCGTAAGACATTTTTTTTTTTAATGTCTTTCGTTTTAAAAGTTGTTTTTGTTTTGTTTTGTTTATTTCTAAGCATTTAAAAAAAATTTAAAATTCGTTGATGTTAAGCAATAAAATAATCCTAGGGCCGAAAAAAAATACTTACTTTTTTGGCGGGGTGGGATTAATTCGTTTCCCGTCCATTTTCGTTGTCTTTATTTTATCAATGACAATCGAGTGAGTGTGTTGTCATAGAAACGACTTGGTGACTTAATAATGAATTTTGACAAGCAACGGTGTCACGCGCTAAAATATTCCTTGTCAAATATACTTCCAGCTATTACGAAGCTCAAGACTTGAACACTAGTCCAACGACCAAATGAATTTTAGTCATTTATTATAGGCACTGGCATTTTTGTCGTCTGCTACGATTTTAAAAAGCGAATTAAAAATAATTAAATCTATTATTTAAGGTCAAACTTTGTCTATATCGATAAGTAATAACATAATGACCATCATTAAAAAAAGGAAAATATCATTATATATGCAGTTTATTTTTAACAGATTTAAAACGATTTGTTTTGGTCAATTTCGACGTGATCCGCCATTCTGTCTATTTTTCAATGGTTTTACGCGCTTGTTTACAATTTTTATGTAACATTCGCGAAATTTCCCAAAAATCAGGTAATTATCCGATTTTAATGAAATTTTCAGTATTGATTTATCAATTAATGAATTTTATAATGCATCAGTTATTTTATTTCAAAACTTTAATTTAGTATTTTTGCTATGAAAATGCTATGAAAATGCTATGAAAATGTGAAAAGCCTGATGTTAAGTTTAAAATGTTATATTTTTAGATTCTATTTAATGCAAAACTTATTTTAGATACATAAAGTAATAAGTTTTGAAGAAAAACTCTATTGAAAATGTATCCCCCCCCCCATTTTTAAACAGAAACAATATTAATGTATAATTTTTTCATTTATAAGATAATAGTCAATTAAATAATTATCAAAATGAGTAAAAAAGAAATCTCCAAAAAATTAATTATTTATCATTTTTTTACATTTTATTTTTCAATTTTCAGTACTTATTTTCTCATAGAAAAGCCACCATAAAACTTTTTTTTTTTCATAACTTCGGTCTTTTATCTCATTATTTATACTGTAATTAGTACCGAAAATGACCGACTCACAAAAATGTTATGCCCCCAACCTAAGGGGGGTCAAAATTAAGTGACCTGAAAAAAATGAGAAAGTTTTGAAATAAAATAAATAATGCATTATAAAGATCATTCATTGATAAATAAACACTAAAAATTTCATTAAAATCCGATAATTCCCTGATTTTTGGTAAATTATTTTCTGTAAGGGGGGCTAAAGTCATTTTGTCAAAAACGCATTTTAGGCTCCGTTTGCGTGTACCTAATTTATTATTTAATCTTTATTTAATACTAGAAGCAGCTACCCGGCGTTGCCTGGGTAGAGGGGGATTTTTTTTTATAATGTTAGTCTTGCAGGGACATCCTTTGGGGATCCAACTCACAATTCAGTAATAATTTATAACTGAATCATGAGTTGGACCCTCGCAGGATGCCCCATTAAAATCCACATGTAAAAAATGACCTTGCATTGATCTAGCCACTCTAAAAGAAAAATTAATGTCTACTATTTACAATATTAAATGCAAAAAAATTCTATGTTGTTATCATTTAAATTTTTATTTTTTAATTATCTTCACAAATATAAATAAAATCTTTATTATTTTTGCTCAAAAACCAAGCCCTGGTGATATTTAATGTGTATATATATTTACTTTGTCGTTAATGGTTTTATTTTCGAAGTTTCCTCCGGACATACACATACACACAACTGCCCTTTATATATGGATAGATTTAATCTAATATTTATCATTATTTAATCTTTACCGATTATTCTAAGATGGGGCAAAAGTCACTTAATATTTTTCAAAAATAAATGTCTAAAAAAATTTTAAAAAAGAAATAAATAGAATAAAATCTATGTATTATTTTTTTTTAAATATTGAAATAGATCACTAAGTAGGCCTGAGTCTATTCTAGTAGTGACCAGGTTTGAATTCAGAGTTTTCCTTCTCCTAGACTGGTTGCCTAACCAAGGTTAAAGAGCCCAGTGAAATAGATCACTAAGTTGGCCTGAGTCTATTCTAGTAGTGACCAGGTTTGAATTCAGAGTTTTCCTTCTCCTAGACTGGTTGCCTAACCAAGGTTAAAGAGCCCAGTGAAATAGATCACTAAGTAGGCCTGAGTCTATTCTAGTAGTGACCAGGTTTGAATTCAGAGTTTTCCTTCTCCTAGACTGGTTGCCTAACCAAGGTTAAATAGCCTTGTCTGCCCTACTATTTACCCATAGCTGGAGGGAGAATAGTTGGATTCATGCCTTTTCCAAGGGTATTAGCGCTATGTGAACTGTGGCTTCGTCCAGGATTTGAACTCGGGTCGACATTTTTTTTTCTATTATCCTTTTACATATATTGAACATTATTTGTCGCAAAAAGATTTGGTTTTTGCTCTGAACCAAAGCTACAACATCAGTTTAAAATTTTGCACTTTTATGTTTCAAGTGTTTCCGTTCAGATATTGAATAAGGTCTATATGGTGTAAAATAACTGTCAGAGTGCAATAGAAATGATCAGGATTTATCAGGAAACTGATAGTAGAATTATCTCCCCCTGCTGCTAGGGGGTGAATTGCCAACATCATATGTTGGCGGCAAAACCAAACCCCATCACTTATCTGAAGACTGTCGACCTGAGGAGTCACCTTAACAAGGGCTCCATCCACTGCCCACTTCAAAGGGCAGTTAATCAGGCGAGTCGCTCAAAAAAAGCACTCCCCAACACTTTTACTTATCGGATGAAAACCAACCAGGATGGACGCGTCTCAACAGCACTCTTCCACGATGGTGAGTAGAAATCCCTTTCTAGCGTCAACTCACCGAACTGTTAATTTCACCTCTCAAGATAAGTCCTGTAGCAAATACCATCAAATTTGCAGCATTTTGTATACTTACTAGTACATAAGTACATGCATGA
>JALAJA010000689.1:0-32852 GCA_023376005.1 Doryteuthis pealeii | reverse complement strand
GTGGGCTGATGCGAGACAGTGACAAAGTGCTTTTTGAACAATAAAGAAATTGATTTTTATCAACAAAATCTATTTTGGCGAAAGTGAAACTCAGCAGCGCATAATAAAGCCTTTAATGGTGAGGGAGATGTGGTGGCATGGCTTACCAGGTAGAGCTGGTGGTGACTCCAGAAAGTTGATGACGTGGCAAGTTTTTTTCCCTTGTTTTTGGAGGGAGATGCCCTGTATTTGGCAATGGACGAGGATCATCAGACTAATATTGACCTTATCAAACTTGTTTGAAAGAGGCTTTTTCGGACGGGGAGTTTTCTGCCTACACTAAATTGAAAATGATTAGGTGGACAAGCAGAGAAACATTCGGCTTACGTGAGACAGCAGTCAGAAAATATTATTTTGACAACGACGGATTTTCAGCTGCTGGTCGAAGACGAAGACTGTGTTGACCAAAAAGAAAGTTTGGCCTGCGGAGAGACGTGAACTCGCTTTTTTTGGTCCCCCCCCCCACACCCTAGCAGGATCTTGTTGACTTCAAATTTTATTCAACAAATAGAAGGGTTAGGAAGTGCAGTGGTTATTGAAGGCAGAAAATGACCCACGTTGATTTAAAAAAAAATTGAGATTGTTATTTAATCATATTAGTTATATAGGGCTTTGTAAATGGAGCTCCAAACTGTTTGAATCAATGCAAGTATCCCAGTGTTCAAAAGTTATGAGAACTTAAAACACCAAATTTTGGGGTACAAAAGGTGGACATGATTTGTTAAAAAAATATTGTCAAATCATGGACCAATTCAAAACAAGAAATTCAGTAATTTCTTCACCATTTCTTTGTTTTTGTGTCGGTTTCCAAAGGTTGAAGGAGGAGAAAAAAAAAAAAAAACAAGTTCCTGCTTGTATTTAAAGTGTATTCTAATTAAGTGTAAAATTTCAAGAATATTGACAAAGGTTAATCACTTTGATTTTACAGAAGAAATTAATGTGTAAAATTTATTCTTGGGGGAAAAAAAACTCACATTTACGCATTTCGGCTTTTCGAGGGAAAATACCATTTTAACTCGCCGTAAAAAATAATTGAATGGATAAAAACAAATAAAATTACATATTTAGAAAGGTTATTTAATTTCTTTCCAACCTATAGATAACTTAAAAATATGCGAGAAATTGCGATTTAAACCGATTATGGTTGGAATTTGTCAATGTCCACCAAAATCAATGAAAGTGCTGGGATTGCTAATAATGTATGAGATTCCTTAACCTTTAGGCAGGAAATGATCCTAGAGAGGTTGACATGCTGTTAAAATCAGTTCATCAAAATTTGCATGTGATGTTTAAAATGTTCATTAAAATTAAATTATTTTTGGATAATTTATTTTCATTTGTTACAGGGAAGCATTCCACACAAGTGCCTCGGACTTGGGTGTTATGAAATTCTTAAAAAAGGGGATTGATGTGAAGAAATACACTTTGCGACCACTTCCTTTACAAAAATCTGGAGGGAGAGGGCATGATGGTAAGTTTACAGTTAAAAAAAATTATCAGTTTATGTGTTGATGATAGATTGGTTGGTGGATTAGGGTTTGATCATCTCTGATTGGGTCAGCCTGGCAAGAGGAGTATGATGTTGAAAGACCCGAAACTTCCCAGTGACCCAAGTAAATTGCATCACTGACGACACCTACCAGCACCCCAAATGTAGTAAGGAGTGTATATTTAAAGTAGAATCTATTATTTGGCAGGTAGTGTACATTAGTTTAAAATGGTTGCAAAAAAAAACGTTGGGTCATTTATTAATGCTTTTCAAACTTTTTTTTACTGTGACCCACAGCCAGAACAACAATTTGAATTGTGACCCATTAAACCTAAGTGTGTGTCCTGGGTATGATGCTAAACTGTATCTAGTGGTGAGGTTCCAATTCTAGAGCTCTGGGGAGTGTGCCTTCATTGCCATTACTCCTAGGTCCACTCTGACCCTGAGTGGTAGAATCTATTAGCGTCCCATCTATGGGTTAATAGATAAATAATGTTTACTTGTTCAAATAATTTAATGTTATTATTAATAACATATTTGTAGATGAGAAGATTCCCTACCTCCAAGAATGAAATGCATCCGTATATGTCTAACCTGTGAGAGGGGGGTGGATGTAGCAGGTGACTACAGAGATTGAACTTGCAACCTTCTCGTTTTTAGGAATGGCTCGTAATCAGACTACTGTCACCCTTGTTGAATATGCAAATTTTGCACGGGTCAGGCAGCGCTGAGTGTGATTGGCCCGGATATAAGATCTTGGAAAGGGCAGTTACTTATTATTTAAGGTCTTCCGTGGGGAGTTGTGTTTGATCTTCCTAATGTGAAGGAGAGACGTGCGTTGGACGAGTGAAACTTTGTTGGATTGAGTGAGGCCTGCTGTAATATTGTTGCAGGCAGAAAGGCTTGTCAGTGGACTTTTGTGTTGGGAAATTGATTACCATGGTTGCTTTCAGTTTCACCCTAACACAAACAATTTCAATGTTAATGGTTAATAATGTTTACTTTGCTTGTTCTAATAACTTTTTTAAAGTATCAGTTTAACAAATCACCTCATTTATATTTCATTTAAAAAAAAAAAAAAGTTAATTATTGAATTAAAATTTCTTACTATATCGTTATATATATTTACCAACCCCTCCGCACGAGCAGGATGCGACACAAGGTCAATTTCTTAAGCGGAGTTTATCAGGTTTGAATTCAGAGTTTTCCTTCTCCTAGACTGGTTGCTTAACGTGTCCAGTCTGCCCTACTATTTGCCCATAGCTGGAGGGAGAGTCGGATTCATACCTTTCCCAAGGGTATTAGCGCTAAGTGAAATGCAATTACCAAGTCCAGGATTTGAACTCGGGGCGATGAGTCCATTTCCCAAGACTTTAACCATTACACCATGCGCTTTGTTATATGGGATGTCATTACCTCTACCCTGACGAAAACAAAAAATTACCCCCCCCCCGACCAAGCAGGATTAATAGGTTGTTTTTTTTTTGTTTTTTTTTTTTTACATGGAGAATGTTATGCAGCATTCAGTAGTAATGGATATGCAAGACTAGCTTACTAACCATTACACCATGTTTGTTTTATTATTATTATTCTTTCTTTTATTCCTCTACTTAGGCTTTGCCGGGTAGCTGCTTCTAGTAATTTAATATTTGAGATTGTGATTTTTTTTTTTTTTTTTTTTTTGACAGGACGTATTCAGACACATGGAGTTGGTGGTGGGCACAAGCAACGTTATCGCATGGTGGACTTTAAAAAGGATGGGCCAAAAGAAGGACCTCCCCTAGAAGAGGTTGTTTGCCATGTTCGTTATGACCCCTGCCGTACAGCTGACATTGCCATTGTGGCCTCAGGAGAACATAGGCGTTACATCCTGGCTTCCCAGAATATGAAAACTGGGGATATCATCAAAACTTCTAGACACATCCCTAGAATGCCAGGTAAGGGCAGATAAATCTGCTTAGAAACTTTTAATATTTTTGTATTTGAATTACCTACACTAGCAAAATAAAAAAACACCCTCCGGGCGATGTAAAAATAAATTTTGAAAGATATTGCTTGAGGAGGTGGAAGTTAAAAATTAAATGTCGGAGAGTTTGAACCATAAATCATGAAATCATCAAATTTATTAAAGGAGTAAAAAAAAAAAAAAAAAAAAAAACAATTTGAAATCGAAACTAAATTCTATTAACTTTGTTTTATTTTAATAGATATTCAAACTATATATATTATCTGCATTATTCGGACTATTGTCCCCATCTTCATTGTTATTTGTACAACGTTTCGGCCGATATACCCTCCGGCCTTCTTCAGGTATTTCTTGTCGGACTCGGGAACCTTGTACAAATAACAATGAAGATGGGGACAATAGTCCGAATAACGCAGATAATACTAATCTTCAAGCCTCATCTCAAACATTCAGAGAAATAAACTATATATAATATATGAAACTGGGGATGTATCTATTAAAACTTATTTAAAAAAAAACAATGAGGACTGTCTAATGTTGCATGCTCAAATTTTGAGTGTATTTATTGTATGTTATAACGATTTCGGGTATAGTAACATAAGCAGTGATGTAGTTTTTGTTATAGACAAAAACCGGAAGCGAATCTCCATTATTAATAGATATGTTCAACTTATAAAAGGACTAGAAGTGGCTACCCAGCATCACCTGGGTAGAGGGGGATTTTTAAAAAAGTTAGTCCTGCCAATGCATTATTATTGAATCGTGAGTTGGATCCTCATTGTATGTCCTATTAAAATCCCTACTTATAAAAAAGACCATGCGTTGATCCAGCCAATCTGAAAAGAAAAATTAATGCTTCCAATTTAAAATATTAAATGCAAAAAAATTCTATGCTGTTACCATTTGAATTTTAATATTTAATTATCTTCATATAAATCAAATCTTCATTATTTTTGTTCAAAAACCAAGCTCTGGTGATATTTGATGTGTATATATATATATATATTTACTTTGTTGTTTTATTTTCGAAGTTTTCTCCAGATATACACATAAACACAACTGCCCTTTATATATGTATAGATAATACTAAACTAGCAGCACCTGTGGATATATACCTGTACCGAGAGAAATTACTTATGTTGGAACTCAAAGTGAGCACGAACGTGTTTGGCGTGTAAAATGTGGAGATCAGGGGGCGGGAGTGTAGTGGGTGACTATAGAGACTGAACTCGCAACCTTCTGATCATGAGTCGTGGCTCAAAGTCAGACTACTCACCTTCGTTGTGTATGCAAATTTCTACATTGTGATCGGCAGCGCTGGGCGTGATTGGCTCAGATGTGGGATCTTGGTCGGTGCAGTTAATTATTTAAGGCCTGCCTTCTCACACTGAAGAGAGTTGTGTTTTTTCTTGCTAATGAGGACACAGATGTGCGTTGAACAAGAAATGAGTAAACTTTGGCAGATTGATCAAAGACTGCTGTAATATTGTTGCAGGTGGGAAGACTTTGTCAGTGGACTTTTGCAGTTGGGAAAGTGGTTACCGTGGTTAATTTCAAATAATCCCTTACTAAACAATTTCAATACCACAGTATGATGATTTATTATTATGTTTGATATGTCTATTAGGAGCTATTGCGAAATAGTTCAGTATGTAAAAAGTATAATAATCTTGATTTAACTCTTTCATTTTTTTTTTATTTCACCTACTCTCTTTCTTATATTTTTTCTGTTCTAAATTAAATCTATATGCCTAGATTACATACTCTAAACATTAGATCTAATGAAAGAAAAAGGCTTCGTGAAAGGAACTTAAATGTCAAAAATTAGATCTATATTAAATGTTAACTAGCAGGACCTGTGGATATACCACAGTATGATAATTCAATTATTACAATTTTTGATATGTTTACTTAAGAGCTATTGCTAATAGTTCAATATATAAAAAGTATAACAATCTTGATTTAACTCCCTCTCACTCTTTTTTTTCTTTCTTATCATCTTTTTATTATGTTTGATTGAAACATGTGCTCACCCCCCTCTAACTTTCCCCTACTCTTTTTCTTTCTTATTATATGTTTTGTGTAGCATGTCCTTTTTCTCTTTCTTTATAATAAAAATAGAATGGTCCATTATTTAGCTGAGGTGACGACTCTCATAATAAATAAGAATTTGGCGTATAAGCGACACCAGATAATCAGGATTCACATTTTTGCATTTCATCTTGGATGGTCTCATTTTTAACCAGAGGGTGTTGCAAGATGATAACTGTTATATTTTGTGGGAAAATCAATATTAATTCATATGTAACCCTATTGATGGGCCGGAGGTGTTCGTTGTAGTTCTCTGCACATTTCTGGCCATTGTGTTGTCTGCAAATCTTAGGACCTCCACCTGTTGTGTCCGAATTTGAATTGCCCCCGGGGGCCAAGGACCCGTCAAAGAGAAAACAATTTACAACAAAGGGAGAGAGTGTAAGAAGACAAAGACCGTTTAGGGTTCACATTCCAAAAATGACAAAAGATGGTATAAGACACGCATTTATTTTCCTCTTCTTTCTTAAGCATCCTTCGTATTGCTGCTGCTCTGTTCTGTCGAGTCAAGAGGGGGGTAGTCCCCCTCCCTAGATTTCGACATCAACCATGAGATTTGAAAAATCCCTCTGTTAGAAGACCACCCATAGCTGATCCCTATCTGGATTGTATCTACTCAAAAACAGACCAGTTGTCACCTACCTATTTTTATTGCTCTCCTAAAAACACTCTTGACTGGGCACTCACATCAAGCCACTGTGATCGTCAAGACCATATACACACAGATATACATGTATACACATATAATCCAGTCTCTGGTTTACACACACACACACACACCACACACATACATACATATATATATGGCTTGTCTTTATCCTCAGTCACACACACTCTTGCAGCTGCATGTCACAACACACGTGTAGCCACGCATTGTGACATACATATATATTGTTTTTCTGGTTAAATCCTACTTAACGGACCTAAATTCCACCATTGTATGTCACCCCGCCGAAAGAAAAAAAATACTAAAAATCAAGGAATTAACCAAATTTAATTAAATTTTCAGTGTTGATACATTAATAAATAAAATATATAATGCACTAGTTATTTTATTTAAAAACTTTTACATTTTTTCAGGTCAATTAACTTTGAACCACGTATGTTTGTGAATCTGTGTTATGCCTCAAAGATACGTGGTTCAAAGTTAACTGACCTGAAGAAATGTAAGAGTTTTCAAATAAAATAACTGGTTTATTCATTAATATATCAACACTGAAAATTTCATTAAATTCAGTTAATCCTTGATTTTTAGTATTTTTTTTTCTTTTGGTGGGGTAACATACGATCGTGGAATTTAGGTCCGTTCTGTATGATTTAACCGTTTTTCTTTTATCAGAATAATATTGTATCTATTTCTATATTTCAGTGAAAGCACAGGAAGGAGATTCATATCCTGTTGGAGCGCTACCTGTGGGAACTTTGGTGCATAACTTAGAAATCTACGAGGATGATTATGGAAAAGTTGCACGAGCTGCAGGGACATCGTGTCAACTTGTTCGGAAGATCGGGGACAAGTGCATTTTGCGAATGCCTTCCAAGAGAGAAATTTGCATCTCCCAGAACTGCATGGCCACGGTCGGTCGGGTATCCAATATTGATCACAACAAAGAACATATTGGTTCAGCGCAGAGGGCAAGGTGGCTGGGAATTCGACCCCAGAGTGGATTGTGGCATCGGAAGACTGGCTATAATGGACGAAAGATAAGGCCACTTCCACCAATGAAAACTTATTCCAAGCCTCCACCCCCCAAAACCAGACAGCCACAAGTTTACTTTTTAAATTTAGTAATAATAAAATTGTCAAATTAAATTACGTTTGTTGAATTTTTAATTGTCTCGTTTTTTGAGATGAGGCTTGATAACTTTTATTCAGATTTTTTTTTTGGTCTTTTCCTCACCTTTCATTGTTATACTCAACAAAACGTGACCTGTTGGGTCACCCATTAAGCTCTGGGTAGATAATTAAGGGAAATGTGAGTTTGCAAATTAAATTAACAAAAAAAAAAAAATTTTCTTAAAAATCATCTTGTAAGATTTCTAAGAAAGGGAATGTTTGACCTAATTTAAGCTATGGGCTAACTGCTTCTGAAACTAAACATACATATATATTTCACACACTCTTTATGCTCACCGAGAAACTAACATATATAATGATGAGGTAATAAAGATATATATAGAGAGGGGAAAGTGACAGGCAAAATGTAAAGTAAACAGATGGGTGAGTTTTTGACATAATTGCAAATTACAACTAAACCAATTAAAATGGATTTTTGGAACTAAGGAATATTTTGATATGAATTTTATCATTAAACTAAATAGGAAAAAAGCCTTTAGTAAACAATCATTTAGTAAACAATCACTCAGCTTTAGTATAATAGATATACAATGATTATGATATGAAGGTTCTGGAGTTCAACAAGAAGGCCAGAGAGCACATAGGCTGAAACTTTGTAGATATAACAATAAAAATGAGGACATTTGGGTTTCTTTGTTACCAATTTTGTCACTGATGAGTTTCGGTCCGGCATAAATTAGATGGTTTGGTTTGTTTTACGGCATATCAACCTCGGTGTGTCATTTAATGCCGACAAAGTTGTGAAATAAATTCATTCTTAATGCATAATACAATTTTCT
This sequence comes from Doryteuthis pealeii, assembly GCA_023376005.1. Classification (NCBI taxonomy): domain Eukaryota; kingdom Metazoa; phylum Mollusca; class Cephalopoda; order Myopsida; family Loliginidae; genus Doryteuthis; species Doryteuthis pealeii. Next base: position 24,630 of record JALAJA010000689.1, on the reverse strand, counting down.
TTATAAACTCCTGTTTTTCTATTTAACCCATAGATGGGACCCTAACAGGTACTACCACTCCGGGTCAGAGTGGACCAGGGAGCAATGGTGATGAAGGGGTGCTCCACATTCTCCAAAACTGGAACCTCACCATCAGATAGAGTTTAATGTCATTCCCAGGACATGTAGACCCTCAGTCACTGCCTTCTAGCACCCATATGATAAAAAGGGGTTAAGGGTTGCCATAAGAGCAATAGGGTTGGGGCAATCATAAAATTAGATTGTACAATTTGGTGAAGTTGTTCATTACTTTTTGGTAACTAATTTGACTTTTTTTTCCAGTCTTGAATCCTTAGGGATGGTAATGCCTCCACCTTTTTGGTCATCATTAGTTTTATTACGGAACCCAGTACCAAAACATCAATGTTTGGTTTATTTTGTTTTATGGCATATCAACCTCAGTGGGTCATTTAATGCCGATAAAGTTTTGAAATAAAGTCATTCTTAATGGATACTCAATTTTGTTTTAAACACATTTTTCTATTTAACTCCTAGATGGGACCCTAACAGGTACTACCACTCTGGGTCAGAGAGCAATGGTGATGAAGGGGAGCTCCACATTTCCCAAGCCTCCATAACTGGAACCTCACCATCAGATAGAGTTTAACGTCATTCCCAGGACATGTAGACCCTGAGCCACCTACTTCTAGCAACCATATGATAAAAAGGTTTGGGGCTTGCCATAAGGGCAATTGGGTTGGGGCAATCATATAGGTGCTAGGGTTTGACGTGACCAGCCGATTGATCGGAGGGGGCCACTCCGACCGAACATCAATGTTAACATAAGATTAATGAAACCATGTAGAGTTAAGAGTTTTTAAAAAAAAACGAGAACTAGTTTTCAAATTTCGGACCATATGACCTTTAGGCACCCCTTTTGTGATCTCAATTCGTTGGGGCATTTTTTCCATTTACACCGTCAAAATCCAGTTAATTGTTAACAGACAATTTTTAGAGTTTTTTTTTAAAATCATAAAACTAACCCCTGACCCTAAGCCCTAACAAACAACTGGATTTTGACAGTGTAAATGAGAAAAGTGTCCTTGTGAGTTGAGATCACGGAAGGTGTGCCTAAAGGTCATATGGTCCAAATTTCAAATCACATTCTTTCAGACAGAAATGCTGTTTTTATTTAAAAAAACAAAAACAAAGTTATGTAATCTGTTTTGTATGTATATTTCCTTCTATAACACCATAGTGGTGTTATGGATTGACTGGCGATATCTCATTAGATAGTTGAAAAAAAAAAAACAAAAAAAACAATTTTGGATATAAAAATAACAATTATGTCTAGAGTCGTACTAGCGACGTACAAGTCAGGGGTGGGGTAACGTCAACACAAGATAGGAAAAATTATTCGAACAAAAGAACTCGGTTGATATAAAACAAATGGTTGTTTTATACATATGTTATCATATTGTCATTTACGTGAAGACTGCACAAGATAAGAAAATATTTACCTGAACAAAAGAAATTTTAAAGGCTAAAAGTGGTTGATATAAAACAATGACTGTTTTATACAACTGTTGTCATATTCATATCTATTGTCGTTCTTGCGAGGACTGCATAAGAGAATTTACTCAACGAAGTTAGTTTAAAGATTACATCTTAAAAATATAGGTTCAGTAAGAATAACATTCAGCGATTAATGACCAATTTCTGGGAATTATCATAGCAACTGACAGATAAGTCTGGCACAAGACCATTTATACAATAACAAAAAATATTATCAGGTGCCTCACCAATCAGGAAACTGGGGCGGAGACTTGTTGCCCCCCTCCAAGTTGTGTAACCAAGGCCATGATTTCGATTGGTCGTCCAATCAAATGCGACCGCGTGGGTGGGTTTTTGTACGCCCCTGATGTTTACGTTGTAGGGCCATTGGTCCGGCGTTTCTATTGGCTGGCCAATCAGAGCCCTGAATTCCGAGGTTTGGAACCCATAAAAGAGGTCCCAAAAGGGTTCCAGGCAGATTGGAGAGCTGGTTCTTGACCAGATTGGACAACTGCTTCCATAGCAGATTGATAGCTCTGTCTCAGAGCCCCTGTCACCCGTCTTTGCTTTGTCATCTTGTTACTCAAAATCCTGAATTTGAATTAGAACTCAACATATATCGCCAGTCAGTCCACAAAATTCCGACTCCACTTCAACTTCGACACCCCGTTGTGGTTGTACATGATTTTTATCACTGTATAATTAATAAAGGTTTTTTATTAGTAAAAACGTGTCCGTTGTAATTGTGGAACAACATTGGTGAATTTGGTCACTTTCAGGTACAGCCCGGAACAAGCACTTCAACTTTCCTGTGGGTCAAATAACACCCATCGTGTTAGATTTGGCGCCGTGACAGCATATTGGTACATTTGGTGCCTTCCTGCAGGATGGCATAGTATTACATTTGGTCCTGTGACCAGATCATAGTATTACATTTGGCACCCCGACCAGCATAGTATTACATTTGGTCCTGTGACCAGATCATGGTATTACATTTGGCACCCCGACCAGCATAGTATTACACTTCTGTATCATTTGTTCTGAGGAAGATTAGAAACCTTTTACATTAAATGTGTTTCAATACTGTGAACCTTAATAAAAAACACTTAGTGTTGGTACATTTTGCTAAATATCAATAAAACATCCTCATTTCTCAACATACAACTATATATATATATATATATATAAAATATAAAACAAAATCAAGTCTTTCCATTATTTTATTTCTGAAGAAACTTTTTCAGAAAATAAAAAAAGGAAGATAAAAAAAAAATCTGCAGTTTATGTGTGGAAAATACAAAGAAGAATAAAATAAAAATTTGATTCTTCAAGTAAAAAAAAATAAAAAGAATTAGTCCATATTCACAGGTTGTGACAATATTTATGTTGACTGGTCAGCCAATTGCAGGTGTATCCGTCCCCCACCCTTTATCTCTTGGAAAGATCTGGAAATTATCCTTTAATCACTCCAATTGGACGTAACTTTATGCTTTTTACTGATACCAGCATCATGGCCTGAAAATAAAGCAGAAAAGGGTTTAATCATACAATATAAAAGGAGAAAATAAATGACAATTTAAACATCAGTATAGATACAATTTCTTATTTTGTGGATTGTGTGTGTGTGTGTGAAATAACTGCATATAATTTATACTCTAGTCAAAACTCATCAATAAAAACTTAGCCCCCCCCCCCAAAAAAAAAATCAAACATATTTGAGTTAGAAAAAAAAGAAAAATACTAAAAATTTCCTTAAATTCAATTTTTTTTAAGAATTGAAAACAGTTATCTAATTTAAGACAGTTAATAGTTGAATATTAAACAAAATTTAGTTACAGCCAATCATATAATCAAGCATATCAGAGCTCAGTCAGTAGAGTGTCGGACTAGGAACCACAAGGTTTTGGGTTCAATACTGGTCCTCGCCAACTCAGCGTATAAGTAGCACAGGGATCTGTGCAGTAAAGTGAGGAGCTGATGATAGGTGTAGCGCTCTGCCTCAGATGCAAAAAACAATCTCCTTGGTCTAGCAATAGTGAAAAGGGATAGACTTGCTGTAAGGCTGATACAGAGTTTAGGCCACTCTGATGACATATATATATATATATATATAATATATATATATATATATATACTTAGTAAAGACAAAAGCATAAAAATTGGGTATTATGTGATTATAGTACCATTTCCACCCATAAAGAATGCGGTCCGATGAAGCTCATAGGTATATATAGATGCCTATGGTGGAAATGGTACCATAATCACAATATATAGATATATATACACACACACATATATATTATATATATATATAAAATGTGTGTATTTGTGAATGATATTAAGTATTTCCATGATAGGATTCAACAAAAGTGGAGAACTCAAACATACTTTATACATACATATAAATATCTGTATATGAGCATATATTCACATATACAGAGTATAGTATCAATAAACAGATAAATGAAAACCTTAGTTTATCAGATATGGATTTATTTCATTCAGCCTTTGTAGCAGCCTCTTTCAATCTTTCAGAATGGACCATTCTGAAATCGGATTTAAAGACTGAAATAAATCCATATCTGATGAACTAAGGTTTTCATATATATATATATAGTTTGCTATATTTATATCAATTAAGAACATATATATCTAAATTAGGATACCATAGAGTCAACATGTTTGGTAACTTTGTTTCTTGCCCATGTGACCAATTTTTTTTTTTTTTTTTAGAGAAGGATTTCAAATTCCTATAGTTTAGGGCCTCAGCAGGTTAAAGTCCGGCCTGATCACTCAATGTGACATTTCTAATTTTTATAAAGCATAATCAGAATTCAGTCATTTTTTTTTTGTCTTGAAAAACAAACACAAAATGATAATGCACAACTACTTACATGTGTTCACTACGTCTGTGACATTTTTGTAGGATTTTGGAGCCTGAAAGAAAAGAAAACAGAGAATTAATTGAGGTTATGCAATAAAAAATAATCCTTGACAGCAAAAAAAAAAAGAAAAAAAAAAAAAAAAGAATTAATCAGAAAATTGAAGAAAGTTCTAATTGTATTTATTAATGAAGAATGAATTAATCATATGCTCACAGTGATGTGAGTATGAAGAGCGTACTCACTGCATTAGAAAATTACTAAATAACCATTATACTATGTCAGACATCTTAGTGTGTTTTATATATAAATGCAATCTTTCTAAAAAATGCATAAATGTGGCAGTATCAAGTGTATTGATTAAAATAAAAATAAATAAAATCACTCTGTCCTGAAAATGATTTCTGGCCATACCTGCACATTGCGGTAACCTTTGTGGACGACGGAACATAGGATTATATCACTGGACCTTTGACACTATGTAGGATTCCATAACTTAGGACTTATTCACTTACCAAAGGATTCTATAGTTCAGGACTTACTTACTTTAAGTCCTTTTCAACTGGCCAAGGATGGCGGTCAGAAACTTAACAGTTTGCATGCTTGAATTTTTGTTCTATTAATTTATTTTATATTTAAAATAATTCTAAATAGGATACTGTGTGTGAGTAAATGAATTTGATTGAAAAATGTGTTGACAATAATAAATTTCATCTATACCAAAATATATTTTTCTTCCAATTATCTTTTCAACATATATATATATATATTAAAATTCTGAACAAAAGAAAAGAAGACAAATGAATCTTTCTCCATATGTTCTTACCTCTTCCATGACGAGTTTAGGAGAAGCTACCCGTATACTTATACCCTGATCTTCTAGGGCTTGTAGTACATCCATGTAGTCCAAGTTACGTCGGGATTTAGCACGTGATAAAGCTCGACCCTAAAGACAAAGAAAAAGAAAAAATGCAACATTACATTAAATAACTAAAAATGTGATCATTATTTTCTGGCTCATAAACATATAGATGGGCCACTTTTCGTTTGTAATGACAATCTATAAGTGAAAACTTGCATAAACGTGTGAACAAAATAGAATAGGGTATTAGTCTAAAAGTGAACATAATAGTCCTTTAATAAATGTAACAGATCTAATTCATACTTTAGAAATACAAGCATTTATTGAAAGATTTATTAAAAATCGTCTAGACCATCGGATATTACAAACACAACTGCATACAGTATATAAAGCAATTTGTTCCCTTAATATTAAGTATAACTCAAATTGATTATAAATTAGGTTCTCATTGATAAATGCTATAGATTATTGTGGAATCTGTGACGTAAGCCGTGACGTAGTTTCGGCTTCAGCTAAAAAATGCAAACAATCTCCATTATATATAGATATAGCAAATAATATGAAGAAATATATTTCCTCTAAGTTGTGTTACTTTGTTTTAAATATAAATTTGAATTTTCTTGGTATTTACAAGCACTGCCTGACTCCACCCCTTAAAAAAAAAAAAAAAAAAATACAGCAATACCTTGACTTACAAGTGTCCAAACTTACAAATTTTCCAATTTATAAGCTGTCACTTGGTTGATTTTTAAGATTTTTTTGTTGAGAGCTACAATTTAAGGTATGTGAGAGCTTCAGGTATGCTTATGTTTAATAATTTCACTAAAAACATTTAAGTTTCCAAATTTATTACACCAAAGAAAAATATTATTTATGAAAAAAATAAACATTAAAAAATATTACACCACATAATTGCTTACATTCTATTTTATTATGTTTGTATACAATACAGTGGTATTTTCCTTATTAAAAAAAAAAAACAAAAAAACATAACAAAAATGTTAGGATATCTTTGGGGCAGGGGTGTTTGGAATGGATTAATGGCATTTCAGTTTATTTAAATTTATTTCAATGGGGAAGATGGATTTGATATACGAGGAAATTGAGTAACGAGCGGGAAGAATTAAACTCCTAAGTCAAAGTACAATTGTAGTTAAAAGACACCTTAAAACTCTTAACATCCTATACCACCTCATTCCACCCGTCTGGAAGACACATTGTTTCCCTAAATCTACCATGAATGATAGCCTTTGTTTGAATGTAATATTAAACATATTTAGGAAGTTCTTTAAATTTAAAGAAATAACAGGTAACTTTAAAACGAAAAGGCCATTTTTAGCTATTTATTGGTAAATGGTTATAGGAATTTAGATACCAATCTACCCTGAATGATAGCTTTGTTTGAATGTAATATTAAACATATTTAGAAGTCTTTATTTAAGGGAAATAACAGTAACTTTAAAACGAAAAGGCCATTTTTAGCTATTAATTGGTAATGGTTATAGGAATTAGATACCATAATCTACCCTGAATGATAGCCTTTGTTGAATGTAATATTAAACATTTTAGAAGTCTTTAATTTTAAGGAAATAACAGGTAACTTTAAACGAAAAGGCCATTTTTAGCTATTTATTGGTAAAATGGTTATAGGAATTTAGATACCTAATCTACCCTGAATGATAGGCCTTTGTTTGAATGTAAATATTAAACATATTTAAGAAAGTCTTTAATTTAAAGAAATAACAGGTAACTTTAAACGAAAAGGCCATTTTTAGCTTTTTATTGGTAAATGGTTATAGGATTTAGATACCTAATCTACCCTGAATGATAAGCCTTTGTTTGAATGTAATATTAAACATATTTAGAAGTTCTTTAATTTAAGGGAAATAACAGTTTAACTTTAAACGAAAAGACCATTTTTAGCTTAAAAAAGCGCTTTTCGTTTAAAGTTACCTGTTATTCCTTTAAATTAAAGAACTTCTAAAATATGTTTAATATTACATTCAAACAAAGGCTCTCATTTCAGGGTAGATTAGGTATCTAAATTCTATAACCAATTTACCAATAAATAGCTAAAATGCGTCTTTTCGTTTAAAGTTACCTGTTATTTCCCTTTAACATTAAAGACTTCTAAATATGTTTAATATTACATTCAAACAAAAGGCTATCATTCAGGGTAAGATTAGGTATCTAAAATTCTATAACCATTTACAATAAATAGCTAAAAATGGCCTTTTCGTTTAAAGTACCTGTTATTTCCTTTAAATTAAAGACTTCTAAAATATGTTTAATATTAACATTCAAACAAAGCTATCATTCAGGGTAGATTAGGTATCTAAATTCCTATAACCATTTACCAATAAATAGCTAAAAATGGCCTTTTCGTTTAAAGTTACCTGTTATTTCCTTTTAAATTAAAGACTTCTAAATATGTTTAATATTACATTCAAACAAAGGCTATCATTCAGGGTAGATTAGGTATCTAAATTCCTATAACCATTTACCAATAAATAGCTAAAAATGGCCTTTTCGTTTAAAGTTACCTGTTATTCCCTTAAATTAAAGACTTCTAAATATGTTTAATATTACATTCAAAAACAAGGCTATCATTCAGGGTTTAGATTAGGTAAAATTCTAATTCTTAACCATTTACCAATAAATAGCTAAAAATGGCCTTTCGTTTAAAGTACCTGTTATTTCCTTTAAATTAAAGACTTCTAAATATGTTTAATATTACATTCAAACAAAGGCTATCATTCATGGTAGATTAGGGAAACAAATTGTGTCTTCCAAAGACGGGTGGAATGAGGCGTGGTATAGGATGTTAAGAGTTTTAAGGTGTCTTTTAACTACAATGTACTTTGACTTAAGGGTTTAATTCTTCCCGCTCGACTCAATTTCCTCGTATATCAAATCATCTTCCCATTTGAAATAAATTTAAATAAACTGAAATGCCATTAATCCATTCCAAACACCCCTGCCCCAAAGATATCCTAAACATTTTTGTTATGTTTTTTTGTTTTTTTTTTTAATAAGGAAAATACCACTGTATTGTATACAAACATAATAAAATAGAATGTAAGCAATTATGTGGTGTAATATTTTTAATGTTTATTTTTTTTTCATAAATAATATTTTTCTTTGGTGTAATAAATTTGGAAACTTAAATGTTTTTAGTGAAATTATTAAACATAAGCATACCTGAAGCTCTCACATACCTTAAATTGTAGCTCTCAACAAAAAAATCTTAAAAATCAACCAAGTGACAGCTTATAAATTGAAAAATTTGTAAGTTTGGGACACTTGTAAGTCAAGGTATTGCTGTATTTTTTTTTTTTTTTTTTAAGGGGTGGAGTCAGGCAGTGCTTGTAAATACCAAGAAATTCAAATTTATATAAAAACAAAGTAACACAACTTAGAGGAAATATATTCTCTTCATATTATTGCTATATCTATATATAATGGAGATTGTTTGCATTTTAGCTGAAGCCGAAACTACGTCACGGCTTACGTCACAGATTCCACCCAATAATCTATAGCATTTAATCAATGAGAACCTAATTATTAAATCAATTTGAGTTAACTTAATATTAAGGGAACAAATTGCTTTATATACTGTATGCAGTTGTGTTTGTAATATCCGATGGTCTAGACGATTTTTAATAAATCTTTCAATAAATGCTTGTATTTCTAAAGTATGAATAGATCTGTTACATTAATTAAAGGGACTATTATGTTCACTTTTAGACTAATACCCTAATCTATTTTGTTCACACGTTTATGCCAAGTTTTCACTTATAGATTGTCATTACAAACGAAAAGTGGCCCATCTATATGTTTATGAGCCAGAAAATAATGATCACATTTTTAGTTATTTAATGTAATGTTGCATTTTTTCTTTTTTTTTGTCTTTAGGGTCGAGCTTTATCACGTGCTAAATCCCGAACGTAACTTGGACTACATGGATGTACTACAAGCCTAGAAGATCAGGGTATAAGTATACGGGTAGCTTCTCCTAAACTCGTCATGGAAGAGGTAAGAAAAAAACATATGGAGAAAGATTCATTTGTCTTCTTTCTTTTTTGTCAGAATTTTAATATATATATATATATGATTGAAAAGATAATTTGGAAGAAAAATATATTTTGGGTATAGATTGAAATTATATGTCAACACATTTTTCAATCAAATTCATTTACTCACACACAGTATCCTATTTAGAATTATTTTAAATATAAAATAAAATTAATAGAAACAAAATTCAAGCATGCAAACTGTTAGTTTCTGACCGCCATCCTTGGCCAGTTGAAAAGGACTTAAAGTAAGTAAGTCCTGAACTATAGAATCCTTTGGTAAGTGAATAAGTCCTAAGTTATGGAATCCTACATAGTGTCAAAGGTCCAGTGATATAATCCTATGTTTCGTCGTCCACAAAGGTTAACCGCAATGTGCAGGTATGGCCAGAAATCATTTTCAGGACAGAGAGAGTGATTTTATTTATTTTTATTTTAATCAATACACTGGATACTGCCACATTTATGCATGTTTTAGAAAGATTGCATTTATATATAAAACACACTAAGATGTCTGACATAGTATAATGGTTATTTAGTAATTTTCTAATGCAGTGAGTACGCTCTTCATACTCACATCACTGTGAGCATTATGATTAATTCATTCTTTCATTAATAAATACAATTTAGAACTTTCTTCAATTTTCTGATTAATTCTTTTTTTTTTTTTTTCTTTTTTTTTTGCTGTCAAGGATTATTTTTATTGCATAACCTCATTAATTCTCTTGTTTCTTTCTTTCAGGCTCCAAATTACAAAAAAATGTCACAGACGTAGTGAACACATTAAGGTAGTTGTGCATTATCATTTTGTGTTTGTTTTCAAGACAAAAAAAAAAATGACTGAATTTCTGATTATGCTTTATATAAAAATTAGAATGTCACATTGAGTGATCAGGGCCGGACTTTAACCTGCTGAGGCCCTAAACTATAGGAAATTTGAAATCCTTCTCTAAAAAAAAAAAAAAAAAAATTGGTCACATGGGCAAGAAACAAAGTTACAAACATGTTGACTCTATGGTATCCTAATTTAGATATATATGTTCTTAATTGATATAAATATAGCAAACTATATATATATATATTGAAACCTTAGTTCATCAGATATGGATTTATTTCAGTCTTTAAATCCGATTTCAGAATGGTCCATTCTGAAAGATTGAAAGAGGCTGCTACAAAAGGCTGAATGAAATAAATCCATATCTGATAAACTAAGGTTTTCATTTATCTGTTTATTGATACTATACTCTGTATATGTGAATATATGCTCATATACAGATATTTATATTATGTATAAAGTATGTTTGAGTTCTCCACTTTTGTTAATCCTATCATGGAAATACTTAATATCATTCACAAATACACACATTTTATTATATATATATATATATGTGTGTGTGTATATATATCTATATATATGTGATTATGGTACCATTTCCACCATAGGCATCTATATATACTATGAGCTTTCATCGGACCGCATTTTTTATGGTGGGAAATGGTACTATAATCACATAATACCAATTTTATGCTTTTTTCTTTACTAAGTATATATATTATATATATATATATATTATATATATTATATATATGTCATCAGAGTGGCCTAAACTCTGTATCAGCCTTACAGCAAGTCTATCCCCTTTTCACTATTGCTAGACCAAGAGATTTTTTGGCATCTGAGGCAGAGCGCTACACCTATCATCAGCTCCTCACTTTACTGCACAGATCCCTGTGCTACTTATACGCTGAGTTGGCGAGGACCAGTATTGAACCCAAAACCTTGTGGTTCCTAGTCCGACACTCTACTGACTGAGCTCTGATATGCTTGTTATATGATTGGCTGTAACTAAATTTTGTTTAATATTCAACTATTAACTGTCTTAAATTAGATAACTGTTTTCAATTCTTAAAAAAATTGAATTTTAAGGAAATTTTTAGTATTTTTCTTTTTTTCTAACTCAAATATGTTGATTTTTTTTTGGGGGGGGGGCCTAAGTTTTATTGATGAGTTTGACTAGAGTATAAATTATATGCAGTTATTCCACACACACACACACAATCCAACAAAATAAGAAATTGTATCTATACTGATGTTTAAATTTGTCATTTTATTTTCTCCTTTTTATTGGATGATAAACCCTTTTCTGCTTATTTTCAGCCCATGATGCTGGTATCAGTAAAAAAGCAATAAAGTTACGTCCAATTGGAGTGATTAAAGGATAATTTCCAGATCTTTCCAAGAGATAAAGGGGTGGGGGACGGGATACACCTGCAATTGGCTGACCAGTCAACATAAATATTGGTCACAACCTGTGAATATGGACTAATTTCTTTTTATTTTTTTACTTGAAGAATCAAATTTTTATTTATTCTTCTTTGTATTTTCACACATTAAACTGCAGATTTTTTTTATCTTCCTTTATTTTTCTGAAAAAGTTTCTTCAGAAATAAAATTAATGGAAAGACTTGATTTTGGTTTTATATTTTATATATCTATATATATATATAGTTGTATGTTGAGAAATGGAGGATGTTTTATTGATATTTAGCAAAATGTACCAACACTAAGTGTTTTTATTAAGGTTCACAGTATTGAAACACATTTAATGTAAAAGGTTCTAATCTTCCTCAGAACAAATGATACAGAAGTGTAATACTATGCTGGTCGGGGTGCCAAATTAAATACCATGATCTGGTCACAGGACCAAATGTAATACTATGCTGGTCGGGTGCCTGGTGCCAAATGTAAATACTATGATCTGGTCACAGGACCAAATGTAATACTATGCCATCCTGCAGGAAGGCACCAAATGTACAAAATGCTGTCACGCGCCAAATCTAACACGATGGGTGTTATTTGACCCCACAGCAAAGTTGAAGTGCTTGTTCCGGGCTGTACTGAAAGTGACCAAATTCACCAATGTTGTTCCACAATTACAACGGACACGTTTTTACTAATAAAAACCTTTATTAAATTATAACAGTGATAAAAATCATGTACAACCACAACGGGGTGTCGAAGTTGAAGTGGAGTCGGAATTTTGTGGACTGACTGGCGATATATGTTGATTTCTAATTCAAATTCAGGATTTGAGTAACAAGATGACAAAGCAAAGACGGTGACAGGCTCTTGAGACAGAGCTATCAATCTGCTATGGAAGCAGTTGTCCAATCTGGTCAAGAACCAGCTCTCCAATCTGCCTGGAACCCTTTTGGGACCTCTTTTATGGTTCCAAACCTCGGAATTCAGGGCTCTGATTGGCCAGCCAATAGAAACGCCGGACCAATGGCCCTACAACGTAAACATCAGGGCGTACAAAACCCACCCACGCGGTCGCATTTGATTGGACGACCAATCGAAATCATGGCCTTGGGTTACACAAACTTGGAGGGGGGGGCAAACAAGTCTCCGCCCCAGTTTCCTGATTGGTGAGCACCTGATAATATTTTTGTTATTGTATAAATGGTCTTGTGCCAGACTTATCTGTCAGTGCTATGATAAATTCCCAGGAAATTGGTCATTAATCGCTGAATGTTATTCTTAACTGAACCTATATTTTTAAGATGTAATCTTTAAACTAACTTCGTTGAGTAAATCTCTTATGCAGTCCTCGCAAGAACGACAATAGATATGAATATGACAACAGTTGTATAAAACAGTCATTTTTTATATCAACCACTTTAGCCTTTAAAATTTCTTTTGTTCAGGTAAAATTTCTTATCTTGTGCAGTCTTCACTTAAATGACAATATGATAACATATGTATAAAACAACCATTTGTTTATATCAAGCGAGTTTCTTTTGTTCGAATAATTTTTTCCTATCTTTTACGTTACCCCACCCCTGACTTGTACGTCGCTAGTACGACTCTAGACATAATTGTTATTTTTATATCCAAAATTGTTTTTTGTTTTTTTTTTTTCAACTATCTAATGAGATATCGCAGTCAATCCATAACACCACTATGGTGTTATAGAAGGAAATATACATACAAAACAGATTACATAACTGTTTTTGTTTTTTTAAATAAAAAACAGCATTTTCTGTCTGAAAAAGAATGTGATTTGAAATTTGGGACCATATGACCTTTAGGGCAACACCTTCCGTGATCTCAACTCACAAGGAACTTTTCTCATTTACACTGTCAAAATCCAGTTGTTTGTTAGGGCTTAGCTGTCAGGGGTTAGTTTATGATTTTAAAAAAAAAACTCTAAAAATGTCCTGTTAACAATTAAACATTTGACGGCTTTTGTAAATGAAAAAATGCCCCAACGAATTGAGATCCCAAAAGGGGCTGCTAAAAGGCTCCATATGATGTTCCGAAATATAATAGACTAGATTCTCGTTTTTTAAAAACTCTTTACTCTACATGCCGTTCTTCATTAATCTTATGTTACATTTGATGTTCCGGTCGGAGGCCCCCTCCGATCAACTCGGCTGGTTCAGTCAAACCCTCCAAGCACCTATATATTGCCCCAACCCAATTGCCCTTATGGCAAGCCCCAAACCTTTTTATCATATTGGTTGCTAGAAGTAGTGGCTCAGGGTCTACATGTCCTGGGAATGACCGTAAACTCTATCTGATTGGTGAGGTTCCAGTTATGGAGGCTTGGAAATGTTGGAGCTCCCCTTCATCACCATTGCTCTCTGACCCAGATGGCTAGCTTACCTGTTAGGGTCCCATCTCAGGAGTTAAATTAGGAAAAATGTGTTTAAAACAAAATTGAGTATCATTAAAGAATGACTTTATTCAAAACTTTATCGGCATTAAATGGACCCACTGAGGTCTGATATGCCATAAAACAAAATAAAACCAAACATTGATGTTTTTGGGTTACTGGGTTCCGTAATAAAACTAATGATGACCAAAAAGGTGGAGGCATTACCATCCCTAAGGATCAAGACTGCCGCAAAAAAAAAGTCACAATTAGTTGTACCAAAAGTAATGAACAACTTCACCAAATTGTACATCTAATATTTATGATATGCCCCAACCTATTGCTCTTATGGCAACCCTTAACCCCTTTTTATCTATGGGTGCTAGAAAGCAGTGACTGAGGGTCTACATGTCCGGGGAATGACATTAAACTTATCTGATGGTGAGTTCCAGTTTTGGAGAATGTGGAGCACCCCTTCATCACCATGCCTCCCTGGTCCATCTGACCCGTAGCTGGTAGAATACAATATATAGTGGTCAATCTATCGGGTTAAATAGAAAAACAGGAGTTTATTAAAGAAAATTGTATTATGCATTAAGAATGAATTATTTCACAAACTTCCATACTGACATCACTAAATCCTCTGTGAAACTTTTTGAACTCTATCAAAGAGTGACAAAATTCGGGTTAACAAAGAAACCAATGTCCTCATTTTTATTGTTAATCTACAAAAGTTTTCAAGCTATGCTCCTCTGGCCTTTTGTGAATCACAACCTTCATAATACAATCAATATAAGAATATCGATGATGGAGTGAGAGGGAGAGAGGCTTCTCCCTCTCCTCGTGTACGTAGAGAGCGTGTGTTTCGCTGATGGTGAGTTTAATCTCACTCCTCTTCCTCAACAATATAAGTCTTTTTTCTATCAAGAGAGAGTGCGCGATTGAGAGTACTGGTTTAGTTGTTTAGCATTTGTATATATATGCCCTTTTTTTTCCTAACTCTTTATGTACATTCTCTGTGAGATAAAGAAGTGTGTTGAAATATATATGACTGTATATATATATACGAACGAGTGTAGCCTTTTGGTAACATTCCCTTTCTTAGAAAATCTATTACAAAGAATGAAATTTATTAAGAAAATTTTTTTTTTTGGGAATATAATTAAATTGCCAAACTCACAATTCCTTAATTAGCTACCCAGATGCAATGCGTGACCAACATTTCTTTTATAACAATGAAACCTCGAGAGAGAGCCAAGAGAACTCTCTAAACTAGCGTGTGAATAAACTCTCATTTCCAACGAAATTAAATCACTTCTCTTTCGACAATTTTATTATCTTAGAGATTGAAAACGTAAACTTTGCTGTCTGGTTTGGGGTGGAGGCTGAATAAGTTTCATTTGGGGGAAGCCACCGCCAATATGCCACCAGCCACAAGCGCGAGCGTCTGGGGTCGTATCCCATCTTCTCTCTAAACCAATATGTTCTTGTATGCTGGATCGAGAGTGAGTGGATGAGCCCGAAGTCAACAAGCCATGCAGTTCTGGCGAGATGCAAATTTCTTCTCGTGTAGCGAGTTGCGCAGAGATCAGCTTGTCCGCGCGGATCTTCACCAGTTGACACGACCTCTCTCCCCGTCGCTTGCCAACTTTTCCATAATCATCCTCGTAGATTCTCCTACAAGTGTTATGCACCAAAGTTCCCACAGGTAGCGCTCCAACAGGATTATGAATCTCGTGCGCGTCTTTCACGTAAGATATATATATATATAAATATATTATTCTGATAAAAGAAAAAACGGGTTATATATATACAATAATAATACCACTCACTGTGTGAGCGCGCGCGAGCGCGAAGAAGAAGAGCCCGAGAGTGAGCGTGACTCTATAATAATAAGCGTGAAGTGAGAGTGAGAGAGTGTGCGAGTGTGAAGTGATGAAAGTGTGGAGAGAAGGAGAGAGCGCGAGTATTTATATAACTCTTACATCTTATCTCTTTCTCGTACTTTGACTCTCACACATATATCTCGTTTTTGCTGTACAATGTAGAGACTCTCTTCCTCCTCAGGAACATAATATAATAGTGAGTCCTCCTCTCCTTCCTCCTCATCAGACTTACTAAAATTTAATTAAATTTGGTTAATCAAACTTTAATTCCGCTTGCTCGTACCGTCTTTCATCCTATTAAAGGCGGAACTTAACCGGAAGTGGCGGGACATACAATGGTGGAATTTAGGTCCCGTTAAGTAGGATTTAACCCAGAAAAAACAATATATTATGTATGTCACAATGGCGTGCGCTACACGTCTGTGTTGGACATGCAGCTGCAAGAGATGTGTGTGACTGAGTGATAAGACAAGCCATATTATATATGTATGTATGTGTGTGTGTGTGTGTGTTGTGTGTAAACCAAGACTGGATTATATTGTGGTATACATGTATATCTGTGTGTATATGTCTGACGATCAACAGTGGCTTGATGTGAGTGCCCAGTCAAGAGTGTTTTTAGGAGAGCAATAAAAAATAGGTAGGTGACAACTGGTCTGTTTTTTGAGTAGAACAATCCAGATAGGGATCAGCTATGGGTGGTCTTCTAACAGAGGGATTTTTCAAATCTCATGGTTGATGTCGAAATCTTAGGGAGGGGACTACCCCTCTTGACTCGACAGAACAGAGCAGCAGCAATACGAAGGATGCTTAAGAAAGAAGAGGAAATAAATGCGTGTCTTATACCATCTTTTGTCATTTTTGGAATGTGAACCCTAAACGCTTTGTCTTCTTACACTCTCTCCTTTGTTGTAAATTGTTTTCTCTTTGACGGTCCTTGGCCCCCGGGGGCAATTCCAAATTCGGACACAACAGGTGGACGGTCCTAAGATTTGCAGACAAACACAACGGCCAGAAATGTGCAGAGAACTACAACGAACACCTCCGGCCATCAATAGGGTTACATATGAATTAATATTGATTTTCCCACAAAATATAACAGTTATCATCTTGCAACACCCTCTGGTTAAAATGAGACCATCCAAGATGAAATGCAAAAATGTGAATCCTGATTATCTGGTGTCGCTTATACGCCAAATTCTTATTTATTATGAGAGTCGTCACCTCAGCTAAATAATGGACCATTCTATTTTTTATAAAGAAAGAGAAAAAGGACATGCTACACAAAACATATAATAAGAAAGAAAAAGAGTAGGGAAAAGTTAGAGGGGGCGATGAGCACATGTTTCAATCAAACATAATAAAAAGATGATAAGAAAGAAAAAAAAGAGTGAGAGGGAGTTAAATCAAGATTGTTATACTTTTTATATATTGAACTATTAGCAATAGCTCTTAAGTAAAACATATCAAAAATTGTAATAATTGAATATCATTACTGTGTATATCCACAGTCCTGCTAGTTAACATTTAATATAGATCTAATTTTTGACATTTAAGTTCCTTTCACGAAGCCTTTTTCTTTCATTAGATCTAATGTTTAGAGTATGTAATCTAGGCATATAGATTAAATTTAGAACAGAAAAAATATAAGAAAGAGAGTAGGTGAAATAAAAAAAAATGAAAGAGTTAAATTCAAGATTATTATACTTTTTACATACTGAACTATTTCGCAATAGCTCCTAATAGACATATCAAACATAATAATAAATCATCATACTGTGGTATTGAAATTGTTTAGTAAGGATTATTTGAAATTAACCACGGTAAACCACTTTCCCAACTGCAAAAGTCCACTGACAAAGTCTTCCCACCTGCAACAATATTACAGCAGTCTTTGATCAATCTGCCAAAGTTTACTCATTTCTTGTTCAACGCACATCTGTGTCCTCAATTAGCAAGAAAAAACACAACTCTCTTCAGTGTGAGAAGGCAGGCCTTAAATAATTAAACTGCACCGACCAAGATCCCACATCTGAGCCAATCACGCCCAGCGCTGCCGATCACAATGTAGAAATTTGCATACAACAACGAAGGTGAGTAGTCTGACTTTGAGCCACGACTCATGATCAGAAGGTTGCGAGTTCAGTCTCTATAGTCACCCACTACACTCCCGCCCCCTGATCTCCACATTTTACACGCCAAACACGTTCGTGCTCACTGAGTTCCAACATAAGTAATTTCTCTCGGTACAGGTATATATCCACAGGTGCTGCTAGTTTAGTATTATCTATACATATATTAAAGGGCAGTTGTGTTTATGTGTATATCTGGAGAAAACTTCGAAAATAAAACAAACAAAGTAAATATATATATATATATTACACATCAAATATCACCAGAGCTTGGTTTTTGAACAAAAATAATGAAGATTTGATTTATATGAAGATAATTAAATATTAAAATTCAAATGGTAACAGCATAGAATTTTTTTGCATTTAATATTTAAATTGGAAGCATTAATTTTTCTTTTCAGATTGGCTGGATCAACGCATGGTCTTTTTTATAAGTTAGGGATTTTAATAGGACATACAATGAGGATCCAACTCACGATTCAATAATAATGCATTGGCAGGACTAACTTTTAAAAATTCCCCCTCTACCCAGGTGATGCTGGGTAGCCACTTCTAGTCCTTTTATAAGTTGAACATATCTATTAATAATGGAGATTCGCTTCCGGTTTTTGTCATATAACAAAAACTACATCACTGCTTATGTTACATATACCCGAAATCGTTATAACATACAATAAATACACTCAAAATTTTGAGCATGCACATTAGACAGTCCTCATTGTTTTTTTTTAAATAAGTTTAATAGATACATCCCAGTTTCATATATTTATATAAGTTTATTTCTCTGAATGTTTGAGATGAGGCTTGAAGATTAGTATTATCTGCGTTATTCGACTATTGTCCCCATCTTCATTGTTATTTGTACAAAGGTTCCGAGTCGACAAGAAAATACCTGAAGAAGGCCGGAGGGGTATATCGGCCGAAACGTTGTACAAATAACAATGAAGATGGGACAATAGTCCGAATAATGCAGATAATATATATAGTTTGAATATCTATTAAATAAAACAAAGTTAATAGAATTTAGTTTCGATTTCAAATTGTTTTTTTTTTTTTTTTTTTTACTCCTTTAATAAATTTGATGATTTCATGATTTATGGTTCAAACTCTCCGACATTTAATTTTTAACTTCCACCTCCTCAAGCAATATCTTTCAAAAATATTTTTACATCGCCGGAGGGTTTTTTTTATTTGCTAGTGTAGGTAATTCAAATACAAAAATATTAAAAGTTTCTAAGCAGATTTATCTGCCCTTACCTGGCATTCTAGGATGTGTCTAGAAGTTGATGATATCCCCAGTTTTCATATTCTGGGAAGCCAGGATGTAACGCCTATGTTCTCCTGAGGCCACAATGGCAATGTCAAGCTGTACGGCAGGGGTCAAACGAACATGGCAAACAACCTCTTCTAGGGAGAGTCCTTCTTTTGGCCATCCTTTTTAAAGTCCACCATGCGATAACGTTGCTTGTGCCCCCACCACCAACTCCATGTGTCTGAATACGTCCTGTCAAAAAAAAAAAAAAAAAAAAAAAAAAATCACAATCTCAAATATTAAATTACTAGAAGCAGCTACCCGGCAAAGCCTAAGTAGAGAATAAAAAGAAAGAATATAATAATAAAACAAACATGTGTAATGGTTAGTAAGCTAGTCTTGCATATCCATTACTACTGAATGCTGCATAACATTCTCCATGTAAAAAAAAAAACAAAAAAAAAAAACCTATTAATCCTGCTTGGTCGGGGGGGGGTAATTTTTGTTTTCGTCAGGGTAGAGGTAATGACATCCCATATAACAAAGCGCATGGTGTAATGGTTAAAGTCTTGGGAAATGGACTCATCGCCCGAGTTCAAATCCTGGACTTGGTAATTGCATTTCACTTAGCGCTAATACCCTTGGGAAAGTATGAATCCGACTCTCCCTCCAGCTATGGGCAAATAGTAGGGGCAGACTGGACACGTTAAGCAACCAGTCTAGGAGAAGGAAAACTCTGAATTCAAACCTGATAAACTCCGCTTAAGAAATTGACCTTGTGTCGCATCCTGCTCGTGCGGAGGGGTTGGTAAATATATATAACGATATAGTAAGAAATTTTAATTCAATAATTAACTTTTTTTTTTTTTTTAAATGAAATATAAATGAGGTGATTTGTTAAACTGATACTTTTAAAAAAAAGTTATTAGAACAAGCAAAGTAAACATTATTAACCATTAACATGAAATTGTTTGTGTTAGGGTGAAACTGAAAGCAACCATGGTAATCAATTTCCCAACCACAAAAGTCCACTGACAAAGCCTTTCTGCCAACAATATTACAGCAGGCCTCAACTCAATCCAACAAAGTTCACTCGTCCAACGCACTCTCTCTCTTCACATTAGGAAGATCAAACACAACTCCCCACGGAAGACCTTAAATAATAAGTAACTGCCCTTTCCAAGATCTTATATCCGGCCAATCACACTCAGCGCTGCCTGACCCGTGCAAAATTTGCATATTCAACAAGGGTGACAGTAGTCTGATTACGAGCCATTCCTAAAAACGAGAAGGTTGCAAGTTCAATCTCTGTAGTCACCTGCTACATCCACCCCCCCTCTCACAGGTTAGACATATACGGATGCATTTCATTCTTGGAGGAGGGAATCTCTCATCTACAATTGTTATTAATAATAACATTAATTATTTGAACAAGTAAAACATTATTTATCTATTTAACCCATAGATGGGACGCTAATAGATTCTACCCACTCAGGGTCAGAGTGGACCTAGGAGTAATGGCAATGAAGGCACACTCCCCAGAGCTCTAGAATTGGAACTCACCACTAGATACAGTTTAGCATCATACCCAGGACACACACTTAGGTTTAATGGGTCACAATTCAAATTGTTGTTCTGGCTGTGGGTCACAGTAAAAAAAAGTTTGAAAAGCATTAATAAATGACCCACGTTTTTTTTTGCAACCATTTTAAACTAATGTACACTACCTGCCAAATAATAGATTCTACTTAAATATACACTCCTTACTACATTTGGGGTGCTGGTAGGTGTCGTCAGTGATGCAATTTACTTGGGTCACTGGGAAGTTTCGGGTCTTTTCAACATCATACTCCTCTTGCCAGGCTGACCCAATCAAGATGATCAAACCCTAATCCACCAACCAATCTATCATCAACACATAACTGATAATTTTTTAACTGTAAACTTACCATCATGCCTCTCCCTCCAGATTTTTGTAAAGGAAGTGGTCGCAAAGTGTATTTCTTCACATCAATCCCCTTTTTTAAGAATTTCATAACACCAAGTCCGAGGCACTTGTGTGGAATGCTTCCCTGTAACAAATGAAAATAAATTATCCAAAAATAATTTAATTTAATGAACATTTTAAACATCACATGCAAAATTTTGATGAACTGATTTTAACAGCATGTCAACCTCTCTAGGATCATTTCCTGCCTAAAGGTTAAGGAATCTCATACATTATTAGCAATCCCAGCACTTTCATTGATTTGGTGGACATTGACAAATTCCAACCATAATCGGTTTAAATCGCAATTTCTCGCATATTTTTAAGTTATCTATAATGGTTGGAAAGAAATTAAATAACCTTTCTAAATAGTGTAATTTTTATTTGTTTTTATCCATTCAATTATTTTTTACGGCGAGTTAAAATGGTATTTTCCCTCGAAAAGCCGAAAATGCGTAATGTGAGTTTTTTTTCCCCAAGAATAAATTTTACACATTAAATTTCTTCTGTAAAAAATCAAAGTGATTAACCTTTGTCAATATTCTTGAAATTTTACACTTAATTAGAATACACCTTTAAATACAAGCAGGAACTTGTTTTTTTTTTTTTTCTCCTCCTTCAACCTTTGAAACCGGACCACAAAAACAAAAGAAATGGTGAAGAAATTACTGAATTTCTTGTTTTGAATTGGTCCATGATTTGACATATTTTTTTAACAAAAATCATGTCCACTTTGTACCCCAAAATTTTGGTGTTTTAATGTTCTCATAACTTTTGAACCACTGGGGATACTTGCATGATTCAAACAGTTTGGAGCTCCATTTACAAAGCCCTATATAACTAATATGATTAAATAACAATCTCAATTTTTTTTTAAATCAACGGTGGGTCATTTTCTGCCTCAATAACCACTGCACTTCCTAACCCTTCTATTTTGTTGAATAAAATTTGAGTCAACAAGATCCTGCTGAGGGTGTGGGGGGGGGGGGGACCAAAAAGAAGCGAGTTCACCGTCTTCTCGCAGGCCAAACTTTCTTTTTGGTCAACACAGTCTTCGTCTTCGACCAGCAGCTGAAAATCCGTCGTTGTCAAAATAATATTTTCTGACTGCTGTCTCACGTAAGCCGAATGTTTCTCTGCTTGTCCACCTAATCATTTTCAATTTAGTGTAGGCAGAAAACTCCCCGTCCGAAAAAGCCTCTTTCAAACAAGATTTGATAAGGTCAATATTAGTCTGATGATCCTCGTCCATTGCCAAATACAGGGCATCTCCCTCCAAAAACAAGGGAAAAAAACTTGCCACGTCATCAACTTTCTGGAGTCTCACCACCAGCTCTACCTTGGTAAGCCATGCCACAACATCTCCCTCACCATTAAAGGGCTTTATTATGCCGCTGCTGAGTTTCACTTTCGCCAAAATAGCTTTTGTTGAATAAAAATCAATTTCTTTATTGTTCAAAAAGCACTTTGTCACTGTCTCGCATCAGCCCACTGCTTCTGCTGACTGCCCAGCGCTCCACTCACTTGGTTTTTATGAGCACAGTCCCCCAACATCCGGGCACATCAGTCGAACCTCGCGTCCGTGCAACGCACAATTCAGGTGCATTTGGATGGACGCGTGTAGGCGCCAACATCCGGGCACCTGAATTGCACCTCGCGTCCATCCAGTGCCTAAATTGCATTTGTTTTTGCATGCGGAAGGACACGGGTTCGACCCCGGCAGGCAAGACAAAGTCTTGCTCTTTTTCGTTCTCTGTCACATCTATTCATACAGGAATTAGTATCAATATATTTAATCTGATCCCCCATTTTGACAAAAAGTAAAATAACCACTCTCCTATTAGTAGAGGAATTATAAACAAATTTCATTATTTTATGTTAACCCTTTAAATTCATAAGCCCAATATTTCAGGCAGA
This sequence comes from Doryteuthis pealeii, assembly GCA_023376005.1. Classification (NCBI taxonomy): domain Eukaryota; kingdom Metazoa; phylum Mollusca; class Cephalopoda; order Myopsida; family Loliginidae; genus Doryteuthis; species Doryteuthis pealeii. The sequence goes on along the minus strand of JALAJA010000689.1, from coordinate 1,448 downwards.
ATACTATGTTATGTCAGAATGATGCTGTTACTGATAGAATTTTCAACTCATAGCCGTATCAATTTTCTGTCCAAAACAGCATCATACAAGTAACATGAATGAGCACAAAAAAGCTCACTGTGTAGCAATTATAGATTTACCAGTTTATAAAAAACAAAAAAAGGTTACAACAGGAAATAGGTGTGTGCACTGATCCAAGCCATGATTGTATCTAAAGAAAATAGTGAAACATTAGCTACATGGAACTATTACCACTTGCCTAACTTCACTGGTGACAGTTTAAAATGTTGGAGATATTTCTGTCGCACACTGTATAGATAAATAATGCCTAACATAAAGTTTTCATTGAAATAGTCACTCAGTGATGCTGATAGCTTTTTAATTGAAATTTGATGGGTTTTTGTTTATGAAATGGGGAAAGGCAATGACAAAGTTTCTTTGATGAAACAACTAAAAACTGTTTAACCCCTACCTTGTACCACCATCCAGTGTAATTCGTTTCTAAGAAAATTGAAATGTATTTACAGCTGATACCAACTTTAAGACACTCCAACTGTTGCAATTTTTTGTATATAAGGCATGGGGCAAATGGTCACTTCTACTTATAGACTCGTGCCTAACACGTGACCCAAGAAATATTCCTATTGTCCAATCACTGGCACTGCTGCTGCTGCTTCTGCTGTATTAATAGAGGCCTGATTCTAAACTTATGTCATTGACACTTGGACGTCGGACTTACAAAGAATACTATAACACCGGATTCTTGTTGGCTTGCTTACTTACTCACTACATCTGGAACTAAGGATGGCTGCCAGATACTTAACTTTATTTAGTGTGGTTAAATGCATCGGGATTTTTAAATAGAACAATTGGATCTCCAGTTGTGTCCCTGGGATGCATGAATATGATTTTACTGCGTCCTTTTGATTTTCATGCATCAGGGACGCAGAACACATACCTATCAATATCTCTGGTTACTTTAAATACTTTACATTGATAAACAATCATGATTTAATGCATGCTTTTTTCTTTTTTTTTTAAAGTAATTTGTTAACAAAAGATGCTTACTTTTTAGGAAGGAGATGCTGAGCAGCTCACCCAAAAGCCGCAGAGCCATGCACTCTATTTTCGGGTTTGATGAACAAGACTCTGAACTTGGGAGAAGGAAATACGGAAGAGAGAAGAAAGTGCCATCTTGGGAAATGGCTAAAAATACACTGGATCTGCAATAGAAAAGAATAGAAGAAATAATTTAAGAAAATACCATCATGGAAATTGTTATATATATATATATATATATTAGTATATATATAGTAATATGTGTGTGTGTGTGTGTGTGTAAATGTATTGGAAAGATGAATAACAAACATCAATTAATATTTCCTCTGTTGATTTCAGAGTCTTCATCAGAATTCTGAAATATTAATTGAATTTAAATGTTTGTGTTC